>QTSX02006675.1:0-86901 GCA_014839935.2 Entomophthora muscae | reverse complement strand
TACAATGATTTCTATAAATAGCTGCTCTAAATAATTTATAAGCGCTTTATCCCCATGGCTTTTAAAAGGTCATGGATCTTTTGTTAACAGGTTGATGCCCCAAGCTGTATTATATGGCCCAGGTTGGCATCTTACTAGTAAAGTATAGGTGCTGTTTGGTTTTTGATATAGGAAGACCCTTATGTTAGAGCTTCTTGTTATGGCATTTTCCTATAGTATGTGAATTTTTATGTAGTACCCTTCTGCATGTTGGGATTTTTTTAATTTTTCATAGGTGGGAAGAATACTTTATAGTAAAGGTAGCTAATTCCATAGTGAAACAAAATAAGGGTGGATTTTTATTGTTTTTTGGTTGTTGTGTATCATTTTTGTAGTTTTTTTTGAAATCTAAGTAGCCAAGTTACCCTAAAAAGCATTCTGAAGCTTAATTTTTATCAAGAGATCTGTTCAGGAAACAGTTTTCTGCTTATTGGAAAGTGTTGACGTTTAGTAGGCCGCATGGGTAAAAGCTTAATTTGGACTTTTCAATGGTGTTGACGTTAGAGGGATATAAAATTTGCCCCTGGTATGATACAATGGGATTTGTTAGACCTTACCTGGAGTTGGATTTCCAGCATGGGCCGGATAAAAAAATCAATAGATGACATGGCAGCATTGAATTGACCCTCCTATCCCCAAATCCCTTGAGCTGTGGTTCTTTTATACCGTTGTTTCTGGCTTTAAATAAAGTTATTTTTAAAAATGGTGATGTTAGAGTGTTTTTAATTCTGACTGTCAGGATGGATCTAATGCCATATCCCTCCTGGTTCCCTCGATATAGTGGGATCTGATTATGGCAGTGATACTACACATGTCCTTGTCAAGTACAGGTCACACCGTATTTGGATCACTGCCGCTGTGCCATCTTCTTAGTGGGGCAATGGCTTGGTATAGGGACTCCAATTATCCTTGATAAAGGAGATCTTATTATGGATCCCCTTTCTGGACTGATGTCTTCCCAGCACCAATACTGAACCATGATCGGTCTCCAAGTAACCAGCAGGGGATGGGATTGTTTTTAGCTACCAATCAGTTAGAAGCAGGGGTTGAAAGTTTAAAGGTAGGAGGATTTGGGGATGGATCCGCCCTTTGCAATGGTCGATATGCTTGGCTGGATTCAGGCTACCGAACTTACTTGTACAATTAGTAGCTTGACTGGGAAATATATACTCGACATTAACAACAAATTGTCTGTTGGGATCTGCTACTTGGACTAAATCATGGGTTTGAAGAAACAGCAAGTTACTAATAAGAATGTGCCTTGTGATGGGGGTTGATTTAGAATTTATTGATGATTTTATTTTTGAGCCCAAGGCTATTCTTGGGATAATGTGATATCGGCAATGAAAAGGGAAAACAATAACCCAGCGGCACTCGTGGGCACCATGTAGAGGAACATGGTGTGATATGCCTCTTCTTGAGACATGATGCTGGCATTGTAATGGAATACCGATGTATGGATTGCCAAGCCAAGTATGCCTCCAATTGACAGGAAGAATGAAAATAAAGTTGAGACCGTCGAAACATCTTCAGAAGCCACGCTCGCATGGCAGGCAATTAGCAGAGGCTGTAGATTCAATCCCACTCCACATCCAACAAGCGAAACCCCAACAACGTCTGATGCATCATATCTGCCCGCCATTCCACACCCCAAGGTCACCAGTGCCATCCCAACCCAGATTGGAATGCGGTATGTCTGTAGGTAGTGCACAAAGACCCCACTCGCCATCGACATTATGCATACGCTGAGAAGGAATGGAAGCAAGTCAACCCCAGACTCAAGTGCAGACTGCCCGCACTGCCGGCAGTGGGGAATGAAATACATGCATACAACAAAGGGTATCGCAAGCAGCCCTACGCTGATGCTTGCACAAACCATGTTGCGTGTCAATATCCGACGAGGGATTATGGCATATTCTGCTATGTAAACTTCAATATACACATATACAACTACTAAGCTAGCCCCGGCAGCAAACCAGCCAATGGCAGGAGGAGAAGCATATGAGTCTCGTGTTGCCCCAACAACAAGCGCAACAATCGCCGGCACCAAAGCTAACACTGCTGGCAAGTTGAGGTGAAGGAAGCCCGACTTTATCCCAAACTTGGACTTTGTGGGGGGGACTGCTAGCCACAACCCCAAAATAACCATCCCAGTGAAAGGTAAGCTTCCCAAGAAGGCTAGGCGCCAATTTACATAATCAACCAAGGCTCCCCCAATCAGGGGGCCTGCCGCGCTAGACAGGGTAAACGTGCATTCGACAGCTGAGAGATGTGGTGCACGCCCCGCAAGACACACGGCATCTGCAATCAATGCATACGGCAATACAATCATCCCTGCCGCCCCAATACCACAGATGACGCGAAATACCACCAGCATAAGGACTGTCACCGCGCATCCACAGCCAACTGACCCTGCCAGGAAGAGGCAGAGCGCACCAACGGTTGTCTGCTTTGTGCCAAAGACATCGGAAAGCTTGCCATAGACGGGCATCGACGCCGTCAACCCAAGCAAGTATCCAATGGATATCCATCCACCATCCTCCTCCCCCAGGTCCTTGAGGATAGTTCTCGTTGAAGCGACAAGGATGGTCTCATCCGCCGCCGCCAAGAAAGTTGCTAGGAGAAGTGCCGGCATAAGCAAGTACATCTTGCTGCTACTACAGCTTACATTAGGCTCCATGCGCAAAAACCAAAAATTAACCCCATTATATACCGCCTCCAGGCCGATAAGGTTGACCAAATCCAAAACATTTGATATTAAACAAAATAAATGAACTATTTATCAGCAAAACGTCGGCTACAGGATTTGAACCTGTGCGGGCATAGCCCATTGGATTTCAAGTCAACTCCTTAACCGCTCGGACAAACTGACTTTTTTTCCGAAAATCACTAATTAACTAGAAAATAAATCAGCAAATTTTACTTCACACTATCACTTCTCAAACCCAGCAGCAAATAAACATACGAATAGGGGCTAACAACAATAGTATATATTTTTCCATCCCGTTAATGCTTCAAAAAAACTATCCAACTTGATTTAATATCCCAGTCTCAGAACCATGAATATATACAGAAGCAAGCCTGTCTGTCTACACCGCCATCTCGAGTGTATCAAGTCGTAAGGGATTAAATTGAATTGATCGCTCCATACATTCGAATTTAAAGTCGATGGCCAAGCCAAAAGCTTGATTTGGCTCATTCCTATATACAATCCCTTACATGCATCTTAAAATGTAAACTGAGAATATATGCCACTCCAACTCTAATAAGCATAAACTTAATTGCTTGCTTTTAGATCGTGGGTCGACTATTGCAACCATTAAAAGCGGCTTATCTGCGTAGCTTATCCAGCTTCAGGATGTACGGATTAAAATTGGAAATGTAGCACCTGTTTGTCTAACGCACTTTCATACGGTTTTACGTTTAACCTCCATGCCTAAAGTTGAATTGACCGAAGAACCTAGAGTTCGGACAAAACTAAATAGCTGCATCCCGAATTATACGTATAAATCCTAGTTTAAGCAGGGGACGGCTGGCTCTCACATCTCGACTTATTTATTTTCAAGCGAAACAATATACCATTCCACTCGATACATCAAGCGATCCAAGTAAATCCATATCGTTTCATAGTTGCAATGGTTACCATAGGGAAGGGACGGAAACAGCAATTGTGCAAACACAGTGTCACAAACCCATTTTTTTGGATGGTTTGGATTAGTTCACAAAACAATCCATGTGATTTTGTGTCACAACTTTTGGAGTAGGTCACAATTTGTGCCCCACTCCATTGTGTAGATCACAAAATATAAAAGGAAGGTGGTTTTCATGGTTGAAACATATGATTTCATTTTGTGAAGGGGCACAGGATGTAAAATTAGAATGGTTCTCAAGGGTGAAACAGATGGTGTCATTTTGTGCAAGGCACAGGATGTAAAATTTGAGGAAGTTCAGTTGTGGGACTTTATTTTTTAAATCAAATTTATTAAAGCTTTACCTTCCATTACCTCACAATGATAGATCTGATTGTACCACAGTTTGCTTTAGATAATTATATTAAAACACCAATCATAATATTTATAAATATCTTCTTCAATTGAAAGGAATAGCTTGTATACTTATGATTGGACACAACACAAAACCACATGAGATTGTGCCTGGTCACATCACAATTCATGCAGATTTGTTTTGTGACTTTTGGAGCAGGGCACAAAATGTGGCAGTTGAAATTGTGTACTGCTCCCTAAAAGCACAAAACCAATCCACATGAATTGTGATGTGACATAAAGGGCACAAAATGAATTGTGCTCAACTGACAAAGTCACAAAACCAATTGTGCCGATCAAAGCTTGGTCACAAAACCAATTGTGTAGATTTTGGTGCCCGTCCCAACCCTAGTTACCATTCCATCCTCTGAATAAAATGTTAGTGGAGTCAACCGGCAATACCAATCTTGAACCCCTGCAGAAGGATTTTAATCAACTTTAGAGTTTCAGGGGACAATAGTATTTAACCCTGGCGAGATGAACCAAAATTGTTTTGAACAATTAGGTCCAGCCACACAACAAATTTAACTGGAACCAGATGAAGGTCAATTCACTCAATAAACCTTCCATTTATCTATAGTTGGAAAACAAAAGTTGCCACCCCACAACAAAATTAAAGCCAAATACCAAAAATAAGACAGCAAACACATGGAACTCAAATCCAACACCAGCCACATCCTGAAGCAATCTACATCAAATTTGCTAGCAATCATGTAACAAAAACAATGCAAACAGAGAGCAAATACGGTTCAGTCACCAGCGCAGTCCTTTCAAACACAAAACAGCTCATTATTTGACACTTTTGATTACCTCTGGAACTCAAAGCAGAGATAGTGGATTTCAGGAATGAACCCACCAAAATATATCCAGGGAGCTACACCATCATTTTCAACCTACCTGCTTCTAAATTTGGCCACTTATGTCCCAGAGAATGTCTTGGATAGGACCCCACTTGAATAAAACCAGCCCTGTGGAAATACATTTCTTTCTGTTTTTGATAGAATTTTTATTGGGGTTTGTTTGCAATACGCCTTACAGGTGAAGATAAATTTACTGCTGTTGAGGAGCAGTACCAGGAGAACCTCCAGGCTTATGTTTCTGAACAAGGGAGAGCAGCTGCTATGGTTCCCTTCTATACCAATTCAACTTACGTCATGAGGAGTGTTGTAAATTGCGCCATCAATGTTATTTTGATATGGCCTTCAAATAGTGATATGAGCAAAGATTTGGTTGGTTTTGCTTTTAACTTTAAGAATTCCTTGCAATCCGTAAATGGGTCTAATCTAATCTCCACCCATTCCAGAATACCCTACCTGCCCTTGTCTGATCCTGGTATGACCTCACCCTAACATGACCCCCTCTGCCATTCTGTCTACCTAATGAGTGATCATTGACCCTTGTCTACTATTTAAGTAGAATCATTTCTCCTAATAAAGAAAAGTTTATTCATATTTGTGTTGGCTTTAATACTCTTCAGGCATTTTCCTTTCATTTTTGCCAAAAGGAACTCCTCATCTTGTATTCCAGGAAATTAAGGTATGTGCCCTTAATTTTTCCCTGAAGGCTAACCCAAGGCTAGCTTTGAACCTCAACTCTTTTGTTATAAAGATTTCCCGCTGTGTCCTCCTGGATGTCCTCCCCAGGAGCCAAGCAGGACAAGGAGGCCAAGTTGTATGTGTCACCAGCCCCATCCACAGCTGGGTTTTCTAATAGCCAATAGGGGGCTTCCCAAGACCAGGTCCCACCTGCACCTGTGCCACGTTCTAGAGACTGGGCAACTGGGGCCCCCTCCAACCCTATCCAACCATTGCTCAAGGATTCAGGCCAATCAAACCTTGCCTGGCCTAATCTGGGTACCAGCATGCCAATTGGGCCCCATGAACAACAACCAGCAACTAATGATATTATTGAGGCAATAGGGCGCCTGAACCAAAGCGGCTTGGCATTTGCAGAGATTGTCAAGCGCCTACAATTCACCCTGGCGGTAATAAGACATGGATTCCAAGCTCCAATCAAGATGAGGGCCAAGCTTACCTTGAAGCCAAAGAAGCAAATTGATTCCCAGATCAAGGATGCCTATCCTATAACCCTTCCCCTTCTTTTTACAGGACCCCTACCTCTGAATGGCAGAGGTTTGTCAGCTACCTGGCTCCACGGCATCTTCATTGCCGGCTGCGCTGCACAGCTCTAGATGCATGGGCTTGTTGTTGGAGTTCTGGTTCTAACCAACCTGCTGGGGATGGGTGGGGTGATGACTCTGATTCACTGCACGGCCCAGGGATTAGTGCCATCCTTACCGGCTGCCTGTCCATATTTTAGAGGATGCCAAATCCATATCCTACTATAGATTGGCATCACATGGCCAAGGCCATGGGGCTTTGGGGGGGACCCCTGAGGATAAAACAAAGGGAAAGCAGGGCACAGTCATTAGTGCAATCCTGGCACCTGTGAATTTACCCCTCCCCTTAGGCCTCTAATCCAATCCTCACTAAAGGCCTGGGGATCTCAACCAAGCTGTGTCTGAATACTCATCCAAAAAGTTGCTGAAAAGGCCCAAGGGAAGCCCTTGAATTAATATCTGTGGAATTGGTTTGACAATGCCCCCACCCAACAGACACCCCTGGTTAAATATCATGTGCCAGAGCAGCTGGGAGCGGGGGTAGTTGCATCCAAAGCAGGCTCCTTGATCCTAATTGAGTTGCTATTCCTTTTGATCATGCCCATTCAAGATTCTTTGGGATTCCCTGCCTCAAGAAGTGCACCCAGATCCCCTCATCTTGTTGGTTGATGGGGTTTGTGGCATTGGATCCCCCACCTGAATCTCCTCCCTTTAAGTGGATGCAAGGGTGGTAAAAGACCTTGCATAATAACTCTCCAACCCAATAAAGTTTGAATTGGTGAGCAGTTACTGCTGTTCAGGCTAGTTGGTTGCCTTTGGTGTTCAGCGGATCCCCCTTGGTCCCCAGGAATAGTTGACAGTGGCCTTTCAGTTGTTGCTGGAACCACAACCTATTGCAGTTGGGAGCATGTTTATCTCTCTCTCACCTGCCCCCAGTTCTCACACCGAGACTGCAATAAGTCAACCCCCATGGATCACACGCTTTATGCTCCCACAGCCCATGTAGGCTCCTTACCAGATGTACCCAGGGGTGCTTAGCAGTTGACACCAGGTGCAATAACCTATTTCTTCACCATGTTTGGGGATATGATGCTGAAATGTCTGCCACTGTTTACTATGGCCCTCATTTGATGCTTGTTAACTAATGTATTAATATAGGTACAATCAATTTAAGAATATTTAAGGCCTTTTAATGTGGACACCATTCTCCTTGTTTCTTTCTATAATGAGAAGTAAGCTCTTGCAGATGCTGGGGTAGGAGGACCCAAGCTCCTCTAGTGGGAATGCTACTTGGATTGACTTCAGGGCAGGCGTGTCATTGGAGCATGGGGAGGGGTGGTTTTTCATAGCGTCTTGAATCTGGGGGGCATGGTTTGGACGCTTTGGCTGGGCAGTTTATTCATGGGTGGCTTTGGTCTGTGAAAAATTAGCGGCGGTGTAGAGATCATTTGCCACTACCCTATGGACTTTGTCTTCCCATATTTCTTCTAGCTTGGTTTCCTTGGGGCCTGGTTCAATGGGAATGTTGAGCGCTTTGGCAGCGGTAGAATTTCTCTCTTCTAATCCAACTTGGCTTTTCCCTCACTAGCTGTTGGTATGTTGGCCTGTACTACATGGAATTTTTGGGTGTTGTTTAGAAACTTTGATTTCCAATGCCCAGCAGTATTACAGGTAATAATACAATACAGGCCTTTGACTGTGGGGGGTGATTAAAGGGCTTTGAGGTGTCCTCTCTTTGGTACTTGGGCTTCTCCTGGAGTGGATTTGCCATCTTTGGCTCAATTCTGCAGGGTGGGCCAAAGGTCTTCAAGTGACTACACAAGCAGTCCACTATCTCTAATACAGCCTTGCCCTTTGCATAAGCTGAGGCCATGGCTTGATGTCATTCCTTATAAGGGAGTGTGACTTTCTCCATAGCTGCTCAAATGTCAAAGGTAGATATTGGGTCCAAGCCCAAAAGCACCAAGGTGTTGTGGTAGAAGTGCCCTACAAAGTTTATAAGTTTTTCAGTTGGGTAAACTTGATGGTACCAAACTTGGATTTTCTGGTGAAGAGGATGTCCTCTCCACCAAGTTCTTCTAGTACGGCATGCTTGGCTTCAGCGTAAGTCCAATCTGAATAAGGCAATATTGGCATCACCAAATTGACGCTGCCTGTATCCAGGGTGGTAATGAGAGCTATGAACTTTTGATAGTCACTTGCCCCTCTCATGGAAATCTCAAATAACCTTAGGAATTAATGAACATTTACCTGTCTATCAAACTTAGGGAGGTTCTGCAGCTTGAATCATTTGTTGCCAGTGATGGTTTCTGATGGTTGCTTGGGTGAGACTATAGACTGTCTGTCTGCAGTGTAAGTGTGCCTAGTTTGTGGCGTCACCTTTGGCATGTACAGCTCTCTATCAGGAAGGGTTGTGAAGACATCTGGGATGCCTCTATTGGTCTGTTGGTTATCTTTTTCAGAGATATTATCTACATCTTTGTACCCATCTGTAGTGATTTATGAAGATGTGACACAACTAACCGGTTTACATTTGCATCTGTATGACTCCAGATGCTTTTATTAGGAGCCCAGGTATGCAAGCCATGCCTGTGTGTCCAAGGTTTCTGCTTGGTTGGTCTTTTGAAAGATATTAGACTTGATGCCAGCCAGCAGCTTGGATAGATAGGCAACTACATTCTTCACAGTAGTTTTATCCGTCTGTATAGCCATGTTTGCTTCATGAGCCTTTTCAAAATTTTCCTTGTATCCTTCTAGTGTGTTCTCCAGAGTTGCTGCCTTTGCTTCCAATACAGAAACCTTAGTGGAGTCTGGGCAAGGTGATTGATTCAGGGTTTATGGGCACAAATTTCTCATGTGATGGTCCAGTTTGGCTTCTAATTTCTGAAGTTTTCCAGCACATACTTTTCAAACACATGCAGTCTATTTCCCAGTTTTTTCACTTCTTTGTCTAAAGAGATCTAATTCTGGTCAGTAGTAGCAAGATCCTCTGAAATATGCGTGCTGAACTTGTTGAACTCAGCAAAGAACTTGTCAGAGTCCTGAAGCCAAGATAGGGAGGCACCATAGGCATCCATTGCTTCATAAACTTTGGCTCTGAACTTTGTGTTCAGATTTTTAATGGCAACAGCGCCCATGTCAACATTAAAAATGTTGACAGTGGCCATGTTGACACTTTTAATGTTGACACTATAGTAAAGTGACAGCCCGGTTTTACTTAATGTTGTTTCCTGGATGTTGACACTTTTTTAATTAACAAAACAATTTACCCTAAACATTTTTAATATAAAAAATATTCTAAAATACTTTATTATACTAAAATGACTCCAGAGCGTTCAAAAATACAATAAAAAATTACTATATGTAATAAAAATAAGGAGCATAAGCAAATTTATTTCAATTTACTATGTAAATTACACTCTTTATTATAAAATTAATTTTTATTTCCATAAAAATTAAAATTCCAATGAGACAAAAATAAAGATAGTTTATATATAATAATAACTATAAAATATAAGGAATCTCTATATTTAATTTATTATACTTTATATAAGCATAACTGAAAAAATTGCATACCTTAAAGATAAATTAACAAAATATAAGATATTTCTTACTAAACTACATTGAAACTGTATCTGAAACTTACCATTTATACCTGAAAAATTAGTACACTATAAATAAATTAAAAAATTAAAAGTTTAAAAGTAAAAAATATACAGGCAAAGAAAGGTTTATTAAGCTAATTAAAGCCACCAGCAAGAGCAGTGGCAACATCCTCAATGTACTTCTTAATCTCCGCCACCCTATAATTTTTATTTACCACCTTCTGAACGTCCTCCTGGTAGTCTTGCTCCTTGGACTTTTGCTTTTTGGGGGCCACCCAGTTGGCCAGCTTGCAAAACTTGGAGACAGTCTGGGCCTGCTCCTCCTGCAGCTTCTGGAAGAACTTTTTATATTTGGGGTTTGACCCAAACTTCACCTTCAGGTGCTTGTGCCAAACCTCAAGTCTAGAGGTGGTCTTCATCTCCCCCTTGAGGCAGGCGCCCTGGCAATTCTAAGGGGTAGTGGTCCTGATCTTACATCTCCGGGCAGTCACCTTCTTGCCCACCCATTGTTGCTCAAAGTAATCCAAGTACTGTAAATTCAGAACCTGAATGTAAAAATGCGGGATTGTCAAATCCTTGGTCCAAATTTCAAATCACTTTTGCAGGCAACTCAGCTGAGTGATAATTAAAATATTTAATAAACATAACCATTTAATTTGACTTTTTTTGGTTTATTTAAATTGGCAAATTTTGAATCTCCTGAGCAGATAACTCAACTAACAAAAGACAAAACTCAACAAACAAATGCAGGATACATGAATCAGAAATGCGGGATTCTTATGTACAATTTGAGATTTCCTGTATATCAAACAAATCATAGACATCATGTGAAAATTAAAGAATCTGAAATTGCTGGATTGTCAAATCCAAGAACCAAGTTTCAAATCATAATTGCGATGAATTTGGAATAAATATAATTTATGGGTGTCTCAAAAAGGATGTTAAAGGATCTAGAGTGGATTTGTGAAAATTCTTATAGGAATCATAGGCATTCTCAAAAATCACCCTATTCCATTTTAGGCCAGCTAAAATTTAGATTGTATTATTCACAAAATTGATATATATATAACAATAAAATTGACTAAAATATACATTCCTCTTCTCAAGTTTAAAATTATAATAAAATTTTATTATGTCTTCTTTCAACAACAACCAAGTCAACGAGCTGTTCCCTGGCCTTGACAAAATTATGCAGGGCTACACTGGGTCTCTTAATGGTGAAGCCTCTGTCTATGGCCACTCCCAACCCGCAGGCCCCTCTGCAAGCGCCACACAGGAGTCTGTTCTTTCCCCTGCAACTTCCAGCATGGCCCTGTTTGGCCACCATGCACAGGCAGCTGCCAACCCAAATCCCTTATCAGCAATGGCATCCGGAACCAGCCATTTTAGCCATGGGGTCACCCAGAGAGCCCAGAACCCCAAAACAGCCAATCAGATGGCATCAACCAGTTCCCAAGATGGACACGTCTCTCCCCCAGCCAATCAGCCTGCAAGATGCAGAAGAAAATTGATCACTCTGGACATTGTTCTCAAATTGGTTGAAAAGCAAGGGAAGCTTATTTCTCTTGGGGAAATTGCGGCCGCAATGGGTTTTGCAAAGTCCACTGTGGCTGCAACCCTGCAAGCCCACGCCAACTGTGCCCCCCACCAAAAAGACCCCAACTGGTGCCTATACCTCAACTGAAGGTGAAAAAGCCTACCCTCTCATGATGGCCATTATGGAATGTGACCCGCGGATGCCCCTGGTCCAGGTACATCTCCAGTTGGGACTCCACAGCATCTTCACCAACAAAAGAACGGTGAATTCATGGATGTACAGAGTTGTGATTGCCGCCAGAATCCTATCCAATCAGGTTCTTGGTGGCCCCATTTTTGTGGATACCAACCCATACAATGCAATCATTATTAATTTTATTAAAGGAAGGGCAATGAGGGCCCGTAATGACGTCATCTTCCTATCATACACCAAGATCTTAGCCAGTATCCAAGACTTTGGAGAGAAGCACATCCAATCTGACGTGTACAAGCGTGGCCCAATCTTGTATTGTTTTGTTGGGGTTTTATTGGCAGTTTCCCCATTGGGCGTCAATTATTACTTGGCAATATCAAACACCGCAGATGGGTATGCCTACCAGACAGAGCTCAAGGCCATGCTGGAGGAGTGGGCCACACAAAACACTGTGCACACAGTTGTACTGAGTGCGGAGATGAAGCAGCGGGAATGGGCTACCCAAGAAATCAGGGCTGCAGGGCATACCTGCTGGTCCTACCCCATCAACTATGCCAACATGCATCTTGCAGATGTATGTCTTTACAATTTTGGTTCTGCCCTCAGGCGCTTGAAGCCTGCCACCTACAATAAACTATGCACCCAGATTGATAAGGGGTATGAGCTTTTCTCTTCTGCGTCTGTCCAGGACTTATTTGATCTCATCATCTTCTATGCAAGTGATAGTGATAAGTCCAGAAAGGACCCCCGTATCTCCCCACGCCAGTCCATCCGTTTTGTCAAGCCAGTATATGTGACAGAAGAAGAATTTGAGCAATTGAAGCAAACCGCTCTTGCTGCCCCTTCCCAGTCAACAAACCCTGCCTCCCCAACCCCCCATCAAGCCACCTGCCTTCCAACCCTGACTCCCAAGCCACTACCAATTCCCTCCCCACTATCTCTGATGCCGCCCCTTTCACAGGCGCAGATGAAGGCAACGTCATTCCGCCCATTCCCTTCCCTTCCCGTCCTTTGATTAGTAAATAAATCTTTTCTTTGTGACAACTTATTAAAATTGATATCTCTCTTTCAATTCATACTTAATAATATTTTCTTTTTACATTAGCAACATTTCCCATAATTAATACAATGTTGTACATTTTACAAATAGCTTAAAATTATGAGCATACATATTTTTCATCATCATTAATAAATTAAAGACAATAAACGTAAATATTGCATTAAAATATTGAAATTAGACGTCAACTCTTGATGTTTTGATATTATGTGCATAACTCAATGCATTTTGTTTAATAAAATCCATTGTAAACTTGGCCTTTTTTCATTGTAATTTATTGAAATGGATTGTGTTTATATTAGAGAGCCATTAACACTTAGTACAAATATTGAAAATTAGTGCATTTTATAGCCTGTATATTTACCTATTGGTAATAATTCTGTAAACTTTTCAGTCAGATTTTGCAAGGTAATAATGTAATGTGTTAATAGATTACTGTTTATTGTCATTAATTGGCTGATTTTCTTTGCTGTGGCAATTGTGCATTTTCTGATATTTACGCACTAGTATCCAATTGGTTGGCTTCACATCCAATCACACAGGCGATAGGAAAACAAGCCGCCACCCCGACCACATCTGGTCTTGGGGTGGCGGCTTGTTTTCCTATTGCCTGTGCAATTGGATGTGAAGCCAACCAATTGGATACTAGTGCAGAAATATCAGAAAATGCACAATTGCCACAGCAAAGAAAATCAGCCAATTAATGACAATAAACAGTAATCTATTAACACATTACATTATTACCTTGCAAAATCTGACTGAAAAGTTTACAGAATTATTACCAATAGGTAAATATACAGGCTATAAAATGCACTAATTTTCAATATTTGTACTAAGTGTTAATGGCTCTCTAATATAAACACAATCCATTTCATTAAATTATAATGGAAAAGGCCAAGTTTACAGTGGATTTTATTAAACAAAATGCATTGAGTTATGCACATAATATCAAAATATCAAGAGTTGACGTCTAATTGCAATATTTTAATGCAATATTTACGTTTATTGTCTTTAATTTATTAATGATGATGAAAAATATGTATGCACTGAATATAGTACTATAAAAACCAGTTTTTTGATGGAATTTGAACAATATGTCAACAATCTATAACTTAATCAACAAATTAGAAGCACACCTTCAAAAGGTTGTTGAGATAGAAAGAAATATCAGGGAAATAGTGACAGGGAAGCTGGGTAACAAGGGCCAGCCACTGATACAGTCAAAAGAAGATGCCCTGGATAAGTTGGGAAATATTATAGATGAAAAGAATAAAGAAAAATTACTTAATCTACAGGGAACTATTTTATCAAGTCTTGAATTCAACAACGCGGCCTACAATTTGTGGGAGTTCTGGCAGGGGGCCAAAGAAAACAATAAGAAGATAAAACTAATTGAAGGAACAGAAATTCAAAAGGAAATTAACACCAACAAAGAGGAAACCAACCAAATGGAAACAGATGAAAATGAAACACAAGCAAGAAGCAGAAGCGCATCAAGAAATACAGAAGCTTTATCAAATGAAAATCAAGAGGAAGCACAAGTTGCAAGAAGAATAAGAAAAATTAAGCCTAAGAAAATTAATGAAGAGCATCCAACGCTCATGAAGTTTGCCAATATGGCGCCTGTGGCTGAGGGGGCCACAGGGGAAACAATCAGTAAGTTTTTTTATGTTTAACTTATATTTATTTTAGTCATCACCAGGGATGGGGATGAGGTTGCGGAAGTGGCAGCTTTTATGCTGAGTTGGTTTTATGGGGGCTACCAGTCACTGGTGGCCCCTATAAAACAAATAAATAAAAATCAAATAAATAAAATAGTTCAACAGAATATGAATACTTTTTTTAATAGTGAAGCTCAAGATAGGGATTATCAACCACCTGCGGGGTGCTTGCCATGGATAAGGGAAGCCTATGAACTAGGATCAACAATTAAAATCAAAGAAATGAATGAAATTTGCGGGGATATAAAACTGAACTTTGATGAATACATATATGAAAGCGTTCAAAGGTTCCCCTTCACAAATATCAATGAATACAAAAAAATTAATAAAAACTGACTTTCAAATTGGAAATGAATATTTAAAATCTGCAATTTTTAATGAAATTTTTAAAGCTCTATCAAACAAAGTTGGGGATGCAGTCCTCGTGAATAATTTTAAGCCTTTATTGATATTGTTTGCCGAGGCCTGGGGGGCTGATACAAGTTGGGCGCCCCCGGAACCCTCTTCAAGTTCAACCAAACGTCCTATATCAATAGGTTAGTACAAACGTTCAAAAAACTGTGCATGTTCTCAGAAAAATATACCTTGCAAAGGATCCACGTTGCGGTGTACCTGGGAATCCTGCTCCATTGCATACTGAAAGCCAATGTGAAAAAAATAGAAGATGTACCTATACAGATTGACATATGCCGCGTAGCCCTAGACCGCCAGAAAACACCACAGGGATACAGGACAGTTGAGCACGTCCTCTATGATTCATTTGCATTGGCAACTCTATACAGGTACTACATGCCCCCCCAAAAAAACCTGCTAGTGGATTCCCTCACCTGTTTGCCTTTTATAAGACGGTCAGCCACCACCGGGGTGTTGAGCGCCACCCCTCTAGCAATTGGCGCCAGAGTCATCCACCACATACAGAAGAGTATGTGGTCCCAATTAGATGCATTAGCTGAAAATTTAATTTTGGGGTATAATTCCCCAGAATAAACACATTCCCCTTGCAATTTGCATTCCCCTAATAAATCATTTTCCCTTGCAACTTAAAATTTTTATTTTATTTTTTTATTTTCTTTTATTTTAAATATTAAAATTTTAATATTAAAATATTCACTGTTAAAATCTTTAATATTGACATATTTAATATCAAATATTTTGATATTGAATAAATCACAATTTAATAAAATTGTTATATTTTGATTATTTAAACTTAAATATTTAACTTTTAAGATTTATAATTAATATTTTAATTTTAATTTTAAATTTTAGTATGTAAATTATAATATTAATATATCTAAGTATATTAAAAGACTTTAGTTATAGTTGCCAATACATCAAATAAAAAAGAATTAAAAATGTTTTTATTTACTACTTGTTGAGTACGGGTCCATTTATCACAAAGATAAACATGGAGAATTGAATTTATCCGCATCATGCGGCCCGCTCCACTATTGTTCTAAACAAATGATTGTTTACAACTCGAATTACCTTTCCCTTGTAATATGATTTGATACACATATTCAATATACTTGAACTGCGTCCTAAGTACAAATTAATAAGGATTACATAAAAATCATTGGTTGCTGTGTTGTGTGGCTATAGTGGCACTGAAATAACAAGGATCATATGATGACACGCAAGGTCCAATTTGTGGCGTAAAAAAGCCAAAGTACCATCAACAATTAACAATTATTTAAATAAAAAATTCTATTTCTATCTTTTTTAATTTATTTATTTGGTAGCACAACAGTCAATAAAGTATTCAGTGCATTATAATAAAAATATATTCTTCATACCTAGTATAGTTAATTTTACTTACCTTTTCTATGTATTCTTATATGTCTATAATACAATCACACGTCAAATTATTATATATAAATAATAATTTTTGAGACCTAATAAAAACAAAATAAATAAAAATAAAAAAAAGTAAACTGGAGAGCCCATTTATCTGATTGGCTTGGAGGCCAGGGCTTTAGGGAGGAAGGATTCCAAGTGCTTGTAAAAAGCCGCCACCACATTGGGTGGCATCACAAATTGGCTGACCTCAAGAATATTGAATAGGTCCTTGGTGTCCTGAGGAAGGCCTTGTTTCACCTTATTCTTGATCCAACCAAACACCTCCTTGATTGGATTCAGGAATGGGGAATATGGCGGGAGGAAGAGAAGTCTCATTGGACAATCAGCAAGGCAGTGGCTGGAGGAGTGGCTATTCTTGTTGATGGGGGGGAACTTGGACACAACCAGATCCACTTTGTGGAGCCTGACATTATCAAGCACAACAACGTTGGTTGTGCTGCTATAATTTATCTGAAGGTACTCCTTGACAACTCAGAGAAAATCAAGAAAGGTCCCGCTGTTATGGGAGCCTTTAATCATCTGGTATTGATCCAACCCGCAAGGACCAAGAAGCGCAACCATTGAATAGGTCTGGGAACAGACAGCTGCACAATGGGCTACACCGTCCTTGGACCCCTTCTCAACCCACCCATGCCTGGACCTGAGTGAGGAGGAAAACAACAATTTGTTGATATAGAAGAACTGGACATTCCCAGTCTCCTTTAGTGCCAGATATGTCTCGGCATAAATGCGTCAATCCTTGATGGTCTTTTCACTGTTTCTGTTGTATGGAGAAACTCTGAGCACCTTCCAAGAGAAGCCCAAATCAACCATTGTTTTGTAAACAAGGGTTTTAGAAACAGAAAGCCCAAACTCTGTGGCAAGCATTGATTGGACAGCAAGCATGTCCAGGTGGCAATCCCTGGCTACCCACTGCTTGATTGCGTTGATGTGCACAGGCTGCAAGAGTTTTGGCTGCCGCTTAGCCTTGGTGGATTTGGCAATTTGCCTGGTATTGCCATACTTGGTGTTGATGTCGGCAATGTACCTGGCTGTGACACCAAATTGGGGTGCAATATCCCAAACCACCATTCCCCCATTCAAGCAGTTGAGGAGAGCTTCATGCTCACTATCTGTCAACCAACGCTGGCCCTTGGCAGGTACCACAGCATCCTGGCTACCAGGCTTGACACAGGGGACGGGGACCTTTGTGTAGAAGGTGGGATCACGCTTGGTTGCACTGGCGCTGTCAATGGTGGAATAGATAACAGGCACAGATGGCTCAACAGTGGCTGCCAATGGCTTGTAGGTGGTGTCAAAGACGCAGGGGCAGGAAGTGGCAACTCTTGGGTCAAGAGTGCGGGGCTGGGTGACAACTGGGTAAACAGTGGAGGTGTAAGTAACCTCAGTGTTCCCGGTGACCCTGGTGTAGGAGACTTTGGTAGCAGGCCTTAAGAGTGGCTTCTGCCTGGGATTCAAGCTGGTTGATTGGGCCTGGGACGCAGGAGGTGGTTGGCTGGTGCTGACGCCTTGGGAGGCCTGTGTATTGGCATGACTCCCTTCAAGTTGGGTTCTGGGTCTGTTCTTGGACCCTCTGGGACGCCCTCGTGGACAGGCTGCCCCGCGGGCTGGTGCAGGAGTGGGTTGGGAATGTGATTGACAGTCCATAAAAATAAAATAAAAAATATATTTTAGATTAAATATGTATTTATTTGGAGTTATTGGTTTAGTTGTGGGTAGTTGTTTTCTCTTGATATAGCCTTGAATAGTAGCAGAGTTTCTATATCCGTGATTTGAAGTGAATAATATTGTATACTTTCCAGGTTTGGATGATTTTAAAGTTTAATAAATTTTTATGTCTAATTATGGTTATCAAGATTGAATTTTTCATTTGATTTTAGTTCTGGTGGAGCTTCTTGATTTGGGTTGGTGTGTCCTAGTGTTCTTAATGTACATTCAATTTGGATTCAAGTTCTTGCAATTAATATCTGAGTTTACTAGTGGCATTCAAAAGTGATTTGAAATTTGGTTCTTGGATTTGACAATCCCGCAATTTCAAAAAACATAGTAAACTTAATGAAAATGGTTGATGGATTTGAACACTTCAAATCTGATTCCAGTTAATTCATTTTGTCCATTGGAAATATGCAGCTCAACTTGAACTTTGCAAAGTGTCTATGAGTTCCTGCATTTTTAAAAATTCAAATAAATACTCAAAGAATTCAATTTAATTAAAAAAAGGCTATCCCGCAAAAGTGATTCAAAATTTGGACCAAGGATTTGACAATCCTGCATTTTTACGTTCAGGTTCTGAATTTACAGTAACCTTTGAGGATGGTGGAGTTCTTCTTGATGTAAGCGTCCTCCAGGAGGGCCTCAAAGCCAATCCCAGTATTCTCCAGGCGCACAAAAGCCAAGGTCGCAAACTGAGTCAAGGCAAAGCGGCACTTCCCCTTACCATTGTTAAGATACTTCTCAAAAAGGTCCTTCTCACTCTTGAGATTATTGATGAGGGCCTGCCTAAAATGAAAGAAGTAGCCCTGGACTTCTCCATTGAAGGTGGCCTTGAAGGCTCTGAACTGAGCTTGCTCAAAGTCCATGATAATTACCTTTGGTCCAAGTGAGTGCACATGAGCTAGCTGCTCAGCAGCCTGGGCATAACCATCCTTCTCAGCGGAGGAAGGGTTTGCTCTAGTGTGAATGGGAGGGGGGAGAATATTGATGGGACGGGAGCTCAAAGTATCCCAGACAATTTTGAAGGCTCTGGTGTAGACTTCAGTCTTGGCACTAGGAAGGAAAAAAAAACACAAGAGTGATAACCTGGTCATTAAACTTCCCATGCAGGACCCAAAGCTGCTTGAAGAGAGAGGGGCAAGTAGCAAATGTGCTGTCACACAGCCAGGTGGTAGCAGTGTTCAGCTTCACAGGTTTTGGGTTGTGGCGTAGGCTAAAATCCTATCCTCCACTTCCTGCCCATTGTCATGGAGCAGGAACATCTCACCATCCTCTGTCTTCTTGAGGGAATCTGTGGGGACCAGGTCTTCAATTTTAGTGGCACTCTTGGCCAGGGGGTTTGAGGGTTGACGCCTATCACTTAAAAACTTGACCAACTGATTGTGGGCTGGCACCCTTTTCAAGTTGGTTGGGGAGAGGTACTTGCAAGCAAGCACAGTCAGCTGGGTGGGGGAAAGATCTTTGGAGGTGGGCATCACCTGGACAAGATACCACTTGAGGAGGAGGGCTATGGTGGTATTTGGCATGATGCAGGTATGCTTGCCCTTGATGGTTTGAACCAAGCCCCAGCGCTCAGTGTTGAGCCGCACTGGGCAGGAGCGGTCCTTGCAGGTGTAATGGCGGCTCTTGAAGCCCCAGTTGGAATTGTTGCTAGAGAAAATATACCCATTGGCCACCATGGCCAGCCCACCCTTTACACTCATGATTGGGAAGTATTTGGGCAAGGAAGAGGGAACCTTAAATTTGCTGTCAATGTTGCAGATGTTGTGGGCCAACAGAGGGTCCCAGGGGCCAGCAGGAGCATGGCGGAAGCCAGGGAAGTAATTAGGGCGGGGCTTTGAATCATCCCCAGATGAGCTTGAAGGAGGGAGTTTGGTGGTAGGGGGAAGCAGAAGGGGGCCTATTGTGGTGCTCCTCATGTGCAGGAGACTTATCCTTGGGTGGGGACTTTTGGGCTGAGTGCTTCTTCTTGGTCAGCTCCTCATCAGAAGCCAAGCTTTAAAAACTGTGATCTGTAAGGGAGCCATCAGATTCCTCTCCCCCAGTGGAGTGAGCAGAGCTCTTCTCAGGAAAGGGCTCAGGGAAGGGCTTTGGTGAGGGCTTTGGGGATGGTTTTGGAGTGGCCTTCTTTGATGAGACAGGCTTCTTTTTGGTGGGTTTGGTTGGCTTTGAAGGGCGCTTGGTTCCTTTGGGCTATTTGGAAGTGTTTTTGTCCTAAAATAAAAGTAAAAAGGTTTAAAATAAAGCAATGTATGTAAAAAACAAACAAAACAACTTAAAACGCATAATATATAAAAAGTAAATCTTAGATGGCTTTTCTTGGCATTTAAAAGGTAAAAAATACTTGTATAGGTTTTAATTTATTATAGTTTTAAATAAAAAATTAAAAATTAAGATATTTCTGTGAAAGTGTTATAATTAAATATAGATTTTTTTAAAAAAATTATAAAAATATGGAAGAGAAAAGTTAAAAATACAACATATCAAAAAATGAGAAGTTTTTATTATGTAAAACATAAAGTTTTATATGTGAGAACTGAAAAACGTTGACATTATGAGTGACAATTAGTAAAAAAGCTGCATTCTCACTGTCAATTACAAAAATTGTAGACATTATTTTTGACAACATTGTCAATTTCAACATTTTTTTAAAAATTTATGATATTTTTTCATAGTACACTTAATTAAATTTACGCAGGCTAGCAAAAACTAACTGTTTTCTGTGTATTTTTGTTCACATATAAAAATTTAAAAAAACATATGTAATAAATAAAAAAAGTATCAAAGTTCTTTATTCTTTTATTAAAAATAATATTTGGGTAGTGATAATATGATATTTTACAATTGCATATATGTGAAGTTGTTAAGAAAGTAGTCTTCAGTATTGAAAAGGGTAAAGTGTTGACAACATCACTTACGACATTCTTTATATGAGATGACATATTAATCTAGGCTTAATTGCGCCACTCTAATTTGCTTAACTCCACCCTAACAGATGCTCACAAGCAAATAAACAACATTTACAAGTGTCAACATTATTTTTAATAATAAATTCTATAGTAACTTACATAGTAACTCATGTTTAAATTATTGGATTGCCGTTAGCCACCAATCCACTTAATATATTAAAGCCGTAATAAGTGCCACATATTTATAACATGAACATTCCGACAATTAAATGTATGCACACTGTCTTTTTCAATATAATAATTCATTAATTTTTTTAAATGCACACTTATTTTTCTTACTGTGGATGTTTCAGTTTTGTTATTAAAAATAAGTTTGGCTTAAAAAGTGTCAATATTGACACTTTTACGTTGTGAAAACAAGTAAAAAATAAACTAATTTTTATTAGTAAAAGTAAAGGAAAAATCTGGTTAAATCAAGTTTTTTATTAAGCTTAATATTAAATTGTGTTGAGATGGCCACAATTTTGTTGTGTTTTCTGGGTTTGCACCCCTGAACACTTTAAAAAAGAATTAAGCTAGCACAACTAGTAAAAAACATAGGAGATTTAGAGTTTTGAGTCAACAGTGGCCATGTTAACAAAGTGTCAACATGGGTGCTGTTGCCTTTTTAACTAGTTCATTAATACAAAGATGGGTGTTCCCCTGTGGACTGGCTTGACAGGACTACAGCACACAACTCTGAAAAAGAGGCATTAGCTGTGGCCCATTGGCCAACCCAGTTGCAGCAGCAGGAGATAATGGCATTGACCAGGTGACTCAGTTCAATATTCTGTCAAGAAGTCACCAACTGAAGCTGTTTAATAGAAGGCTAAAAAAACCAGAGAGGTACTCCATGGTGTGTTGTCCCCCAGAAAGGCGTTCCTGAAGGACCTGGAAGGAGGCGTTTCTGTACAACCAGTAGAGTTGCTGTGGCGCTCCTGCTCCTAGTGTCGTAACTGTGCTGTTTTAGTAGAGTTACACAGGGAAAATATTTAAAAGATAGATAATAATCTTTATTGCAAGATAGTGATTATATAGCTATTGTGAATCAATGGATAGCAGGAACATGATTGGTGATCACACGGCTGGATGAAAGAGGGGGTGGCTTGATCCTGATAATGAGTCAAGCGCCAAAAGAGGTATCCACTGTGAAGGACATCATCTGTTCATGTTGATGGATTTGGTAATTTGAGTTGACTTCCTAGTCTGGCTTTGGGTGACCGGGTAATCAGATTACGGGTCACAAACCTGCTTGGTTGGAACCTTGCTGGCGGGTTGAGCCTGCGGTTTTGACACCCCCTGGCTGAAAGTTGGCCTTCTCAGGAGGCAGGGTGTCAGGGAGGTTGTCAGGAGCCCAGGCGTCATATTGAACCAGTTATTGTTTGGTGGCTGGCAGGGCAGTTTCCTGTTGTTTCTGTCTTGCTTTGCAAGGTTGTACGGTTGTGGTGTAATGTCTTGTCTTGCTTGCGTTTCCCAAGCCCTTGCACAAGGTAAGTGTTATTTTTGTTTACCTTTAGAATGATTGCTGGCCCTACTTTTTTGGGTTGTAGTTTGCTTTTGTCAACATTAATGACCCAGACTTTGTCCCTGACTTCATGTCTCTGGCAGATGGGAACAAAGATCTTTTGTAAGCATTCTTTTTCTTTGGCTGCTTGTTTGCTGTTGGCCTCTATTACTTGAGGATCTGAGCAAGGGGGGACTTGACTTGGAATTTCCAGTTTGGGTCCTGTCAATGCTTGAATGATATTTGGCTGTGTGCTGTATACCAGTTCAAATGGACTTTTTCTGGTGGATCTGTTCACTCAGGTTTGGCACACAAGTTATGCAGTTGGTAGCTGCTTATACCAGTCTTCAGGTCTCCTGGCAGTGGGTTTGGCTAGGGCTTGCACGAGGCTACCATTAAGCCGCTCTACGCATCCATTGGCCTGTGGATAGTATGGTGTTGTGACGGTGTGTTTGACCCCATTCTTGGTGAGGTAAACATTTGTGTCTTCAGAGGTCAATTCTTTGCCTCCATTGGTTATCAGGAGTTCTGGCTTTCCAAACCTGCTGATTATTTCCTTGCCAATGAATTGTCAGACGTCATTACTGGTGTGTGTTTTCACCGCTTGGGCTACTGGCCACCTTGCGCGAAATTGATGGCTGTGATGATGTATTTTTTGTTGTTGTGCTTTCCTGGCATGGGGCCCACAATGTCCAGAGCCCAGACTTTGAACGGTAGTTGGTTTTGAATGGGGAGTACAGAATTAGGCGGGGTTTTGCTTTTGGCAAACTTTTTGCAGACCTCACACTGTTCTAACACTTCCTGGACATCGCGGTATAAGGTTGGCCACCAGGCTTTATGTTTTAGGAATTTGTATAGATTTTGGCTCTTAGTATGTCTGAGATCTATGTGATAGCAAAGAATGGTATTGACTCATTGATGTGTGGGGATGTAGGGAATGGTTGTGCCATCTGACATTTTTCTGTGAAGAGTCCTGTATACGTCAGCAAAGAGATGTTCATTCTTGATGACTGTTTCTTTGGTGATATTGGTTGTGCCTGCAGGGAACCCTTTGTCTTTTGTATGGAGCACTAGGAGAGGCCAGTCTGGGTTGAGCCCATTCTCTCCCCTAGAAGCGCAGACATACAGACGGGACAGAGCGTCTGCCATGGCAAGCTCAGCCCCGGGCTTATATTGTATGAGCATGTTAAACCTTTCTAAGATTTCCATCCACCGCGCTTGGCGGCGTGACAGGTTTGCTTGTGTCTTGAAATAGATGAGCGGCTTATGATTGGTTAGTGCTGTGAATTCTTCCTGCCATTCCAGATAACAGCACCATTCAACTAGGCAGTGTACAATGGCCAGCAGTTCTTTGTTGTGGATCAGGTATCAACACTTGCCATCTGTCAGTTTGTGCAACTTGTAGGCTACAGGCAGGAAGTCACCATCACTATTCTTAATTTGTAGTACTCCCCCAATGGATACATCTGAGGCGTCAGTTTCCATTTGGTATTCCCCGTCACGTTTGGGGTATTGCAGGATGAGAGCCGTTGTAAGCTTCTCCTTGAGGCGTCTAAAACAGAGGTCATGTTAGGGGGTCCACACAAACTTGGATTTGGCACCATTTATAGCAGATAAGGGGGCAGTCAAAACACCACAGTCAGGTATGAAGCAGCATACATAGGCCACCATCCCCAGGAAAGTGCAGAGTTCCAACTTATCCTTGGGTGGTGGCATCTTGCATATGGCCTGTATCTTTTGACTGTTGGGCTTGATGCCGTCCTTTGAGACTATGTGTCCCAGGAAGGGTAATTGCTTGCTGTTGTAAATTGCGCAATTAATGCTATTTCAATATGGCCTTCAAATTGTGATAGTTGCAAAGATTTGGCTGGGTTTGCTTTCAACTTTGGAAATTCCTTGCCTTCCTCAAATGAGTCTGGTTCAATATCCACCCATTCTGGATTATTGTACCTGTCTTTGATTGATCCTTGTATGACCTCATCCCAACGTGACCCCCTCAGCCACTCTGTCTTCTTAATGAGTGATCAACTTCCCTTGTCTACTATTTAAAGTAGAATCATTACTCCTAATAAAGACAAGTTTTGTCCACATTTGTGTTGGCTATTATAATCTTCAAGCTTTTCATGTCCTTTCTGCCAAAAGGACTTTCTCTTCTCGTTTTCCAGGAAATTAAGATATGTGCCCTTAATTTTGCCCTGAAGGCTAACCCAAGGCTAGCTTTGAACCTCAAATCTTTTGTTATAAAGATTTCCTGCCGTGTCCTCCAGGATGTTGTCCCCTGGAGCCAAACATAACACTTGCAGAAGAACTGGCACTTGGAGGGTTTGGCCAACAGTTTGTGTTGTGCCAGGGTAGCAAAGGCTGCCTCTAGGTCTTTGTGGTGTTGTTCCAACGAGGGGCTGTAGACAATGATGTCGTCTAGGTAGACTAGGGCATATTTGCCTATGCTTGGAGCAAACAATTTGTTCATAAAGGTCACAAAGGGGGAAGGGGCGTTTGTCATGCCAAAGTTGAGCATCACACATTTGTATGAGCTGTATTTAGTGCAGAAGGCTGTTTTAGGGATGTCTTCCTCCTTAATACAAATTTGGTTGTAGCCTGCAGTCAGATCAATCTTGGAGAAGATTGTGGCTCCTCCCAAGGCATCAAAGAGATTTTCAATCATTAGTAGTGGATAAAATTCTTTATGGTAACTTTGTTTAGGGCTCAGTATTCTGTGACCAGGCGTAAGGTACCGTCCTTTTTGGCCACAAAGAATACGGCGGCCCCAAAGGGAGACTGTGAGGGGCAGATAAGTCCTTTTTCCAGTGCATCCTTGAGATAGGCGCGCAGGGCATTGTCCTTGTTTGGGGTCAGCCTGTAAATGGGGCGTGCCTGGGGTACATCCCCCTTGAATTGGATAGAGTGTTGGATGTGTTTCTCAGGGGGTAGCCCAGGTAACGCTTCCTTAAAGATTTCTGGGTGAAGGGCCACAATGTTGCGGTCTTGCGGCGTGGAGGTGTCCTGGTGGTCCTTGAAGTGTATGATTTCATACTGGCAGGAGTCCCAGTCAATTTCTTTCAGGTTTTCCTTCTTGTCCAAAGTCTCTGTGATGCGTACAAAGATGTGGTCACATAGGAGTTGGTCTACAGAGTCCGGGTAGATCTGGTGGTTGACACCCTCACGCTTGATGGTCAGCACTGAGGTCGCCCAGTCCATGTGAGGGTTGTTTCTCCATAACCAGTCTAGCCCCAGTACAACATCAAACTTGGGGAAGTCAATGATGGGACCTTGGATGGTGGAGTGGAGGTTCTCAAGTATGACAGAGAAGGGGGTAGTTTCCTTTGTCACGGCAATGTGGTGTTCATCAGCCAGGACCACGTTTTTAATCCGCAAAGGATTAGTGGCCAGCTTGAATTTGTCCACAAAGCTGCTGTTGGCTAAAGTTCAATCTGCGCCCAAGTCCAGGAGTGCTGAGCCTGTGTAACTGCAAAAGCAGAAAGGATAAGACATCAATTTATCAGGATGTCTGGCAATGGTGTATAGTACCGGGTCTTCTGAGGGTACTTGGATCATTGGACATTGGTCCACGTCCTTGGGTTGGTATTCATTGTTGGGCAAGTCAGGAGTTGCGTGGGGAGAGCTTGGCTTGCTTAGTGCTCTCCCTGGGCTTTTCCCTCATCTTGGTTGCCTTGAGTGGCAGTGACATGGAAATGAGTACAATTTGACTGGCTGTTATTTCCATTCTCATTTCCATTCCCATTTGAACCCGTGGATTTGTGGTTGTTGTTGTTGCCGTTTCCTCCAGGAGGTGGTCAAGAGGAGCGCCCGCTTGGATGAGAGTCCTTGGGCCTTTCTTGTTTCCCAGTCTGTGCCTTGTGTAGAGCGTTAGATGTTTGTTCCACTTTTTCTGCTTCACGGTACAGGATTTGCAGGTTGGTTACCTGGTCCAGGTTCACATGTCTCATTACGTGCAACTTGAGGGCGTTGTAGTACATGAGGTGTGTTGCTGGGGTATCAAAGGCCATGTCAGATGAGGCGCGGGTGAGTTCTTTAATGGTGCCTGTCTGGGTCAGGTTCTTTACTTGGCGTATGATCATGAGTGCCGTATCCTCAAGCACAAATCTTGCCAAGAAGTACTGTTTGAAGGTGTCCCAGTTCTTGTCAGTGTGCTCTTTGTGCCACTTGTCACATCAGGTGCCAGCGTCATGGGTCAGGCAAATGGAAATCTCCACAATCCAAAATTGCTGTGGGCATTCCATCTGAGCCAGCTTGCTCTGGGTGGGCTGGATCCATGTGGCAGCATTGTTGTTGTTGGCACCGGCAAAGGGCTCTAAGGCGGCGCTGCAAAGTCTTTGTGCAACATAGGCGGACATGGTGGTTTCTTCAGCTGGTTGTGGCATTGAGGAAGGTGCCTGAAAGAACCCTTGGGCAGACAGGGCGTTGAAGGCGGGTAGCAGGATCACCGTGTTTTGGTAGAGAACAAAACCATCAGGTATCTTGGTACCAGGAGTATACAGAGTCCAGTTGGGCGGGAGGCCAGACATAATTCTGTTGAGGATTTGTTGGCCACGGCGTGTGCGGGCAACAGGCAGAATTTTTTCAAGATAAGGTAGGATGGAGAACCTACCTGTGCTACCAATGTTGTAACTGTGCTGTTTTAGCAGAGTTACACAGGGAAAAATATTTAGAAGATAGATAATAATCTTTATTGTAAGATAGTGATTATATAGCTATTGTGAATCAATGGATAGCAGGAACATGATTGGTGATCACACGGCTGGATGGAAGAGGGGGTGGCTTGATCCTGATAGTGAGTCAAGCGTTAAATTGATATATCCACTGTGAAGGATCATCATCTGTTCATGTTGATGGATTTGGTAATTTGAGTTGACTTCCTGGTCTGGCTTTGGGTGACCAGGTAATTGGATTGCGGGTCACAAACCCACTTGGTTGGAACCTTGCTGGCAGGTCAAGCCTGCAGTTTTGACACTAGGATGTCACCAAGGTGTGTCCTGAGTCAAATCCAGGGACCGTCTGGGTTGGAGATGTCATCCTCAGAGATACTTGTTCATGCCCCCTAATCATCATTGGCAACTGATAACCAGGAGAAAACTTATTTTACAGCAATGAATGGGCTACCAAAGTAGCTCAACCATCTAGGAGGCCGTTTGTATGATGATTTTAAGTAAAACTGTTGTGTTTGGCTCCTGGGGACAACATCCAGGAGGACACAGCAGGAAATCTTTATAGCAAAAGATTTAAGGTTCAAAGCTAGCCTTGGGTTAGCCTTCAGGGCAGAATTAAGGGCACATACCTTAATTTCCTGGAATACAAGATGAGAAATTCCTTTTGGCAGAAATGAAAGGGAAAAGCTTGAAGAATATTAAAGCCAACACAAATGTGGATAAACTTGTCTTTATTAGGAGAAATGATTCTACTTAAATAGTAGACAAGGGTCAATGATCACTCATTAGGTAGAAAGAGTGGCAGAAGGGGTCATGTTGGGATGAGGTCATACAAGGATAAGTCATGGACAGGTATGATAATCCAGAATGGGTGGATATTGAACCAGACCCATTTACAGAAAGCAAGGAATTCCTAAAGTTAAAAGCAAAACCGACCAAATCTTTGCTCATATCAATATTTGAAGGCCATATCAAAATGGCATTAATAGCGTGATTTACAACAAACACAATATCCCAGATCTCAAGGTTATTTGCACAACTTTATTAATTCCTAAGCCAGGCGTTTTCCATGAGTGAACAAACTAAGATTCTGCATCTTCTGATCCTCTTAATCAACTTCATGTTGTAACTGTGCTGTTTTAGTAGAGTTACAAGGAGAAAAATATTTAGAAACTAGATAATATTATTTTTTTAAGGTATATATTATATAGTCATTTTGAATTGTGGGTAACAGGAACATGATAGCGTCAATCACATAGTGGGATGGTGAAGGGAGTGGCTTGATTCTTGTAATGAGTCAAGTGCCAAAACAAGGTATCCACCATGGGGGCTCAGCTTTTGTTCATGTTGTTGTTTTTGGAAATTTGAGTCAACTTCCTAACCTGGTTTTGGGTGACTGGATAATTGGATTGCAGGTCACAAACCCACTTACTCAGAAACTTGCTGGCAGGTCAAGCCTCCTGTTTTGACACATCTCCTGACTGAAGGTTGGCCTCCTCTGGGGGTAGTTGTCGGGGAGGTTGTCAGGAGCCCAGGTGCCATACTGTACTAACTGCTGTTTGGCAGCTGCCAGAATTAACTCATTCCGCAAGTTGACTTACTATATGTCAATAATCAGAATTAAAAATACTTTAATGCCAACAGCATTGAAAAGTCAGAATTAAGTTTTAACTCATGCAGACTACTAAATGTTGACACTTTTTTAATAAGCAGAAACCTGTTTCCTGAACATTTTACTTAATAAAAATTAAGCTTCAAGAAACTTTTTAGGGTAATGTGACAACATAGATTTTAAAATTCTCATAAAAAATTATACATGAATATTAAAAAAATATATAAAAATACACTTTTATTTTATTTTACTATGAAATTAGCTATCTTTACTATAATAAATTTTTTCCCACTTATAAAAACAAAATAAATCTAATATACAAAAAGGTACTACATAAAATTTCACGTATTATAGGAAAATATAATAATCAGAAACAGAAACATAAAGTTTTTCTATATTGAAAACTACAAAAAACATATAATTTACTAGTAAAATACCAATATAGGCCATGTAATACAGTCTAAAGCATCAAACTATCAATAGAAAATCAATAATTTTATAAAAAAGTATCATAAATTATTAATGAGTTATTTAGAATAACTATTTATTTAAAAATATTATACTGAACATATAAGAACTATATAAAAGATTAGGCAATACTCAATAAATTTAATTAAAAGCTAGACTGTGATCACCTGGTTGCCATTAAGAACTGTGGCAATCTTCTTGATGTATTCCCCAATCTCTGAAAGCTTATATTTGGCCTTGACAACGTCCTTGATCTTCTCTTGATACTGTTTCTCCTTGGTGGTTCTCTTTTTCTTAGATGGGCGGTTCTCAATATCTCTGATGGATGCAGCAGTCTTCCCCTGTTGGACGTTGAGATGCTTGTAGAAGGTGTTGTATCTGGGATTGATTCAAAAGGAGGACTTGATATGCTTATGCCAGCCCTCCAAAGATGAAGTAGTTTTCATCTCATCCTTAAGAACTTCCTGGTAGAAGTTCCAGTTGGCTTTGGCTCTGGGATTGCTCCAGCGCTTAGTGACCTTACGTCCAATCCACTGTGGTTCATAATATTCAATGAAAGGATAGAAGGCACCATCATGTTTCTTGGCATATGGATCCTGGCATAGGAGCTCAAAGGCTTGTCCAGCATGATATGGCTTTAAAAAGGCTAGTGCTACAAACTGCTGAATTAAGAACCTGCACTTTCCTGATGTATCTAGACGGTGGAGCTTGCTGAGCTCAGGTAGACCCTTTAGTTGCCTGTTGACAGCCTGTTGATAATGAAAAAACACCCCTGTACCTCTCCATCAAAGGTATTTACAAAAGCGTTATACTGGGCAGTTTCTTAGTCCATGATTATAGTTGAGGGGCCAAGTGCTTTATCTCAAGCTTCTTTTTCTGCAGCAAGGGTAGCTTCATCCTTTTCATCATCATCTGGGTTGGCTCTAGTGTTATGACCATGGGACTCTTTCTATTACTGGGTAGGGCTTTGATGCCCTCCTGAAGGATTTTAAAGGCCCTTGTGTAGATCTCTTCTGTTGCCCCAGGAAGCAGAAAGTAGGCAAATGGGAGCACCTTGCCTTCAATAAGGGAATGTATAACCCATAGTTGGTAAAAAAAGGCAGGGGAATACTGCAAAGGTACCATCACATAACCAGGTCTCTGAATCCCTCAACTGCTCCAGGTTCTGTTGTGTAGCATAGCATATAATTCTTGCCTCTGCTGTAGGACCATCATCATGTAAAAGGAATACCTTATCACCATTGAACATCTTTAACTCCTCTGTCAAGACTAACTCTCCTTGAACCATGGCTGATTTCTTTAGGGGGACTAGGTCACGGCGTTTGTCACATATGTACTTCACTAACTGGTTGCAGTCAGGGATGAGCTTCAGGTTCTCATTACTTAGGTGTGTGGTGGCCTTAACTGCCAGATCAGAAGCCTTGACATCTTTGGAGACTGGGACCATTTGGTAGAGGTACCACTTTAGAAGCTTTTCAATAAGATTTATTGGAGCATTGTATGTGTGCTCTCCTTTTTCACTAGTGACTTTATCCCATCCTTCTGTATTGATTCTGGCAGCACAGCTTCTATCTTCACATACATAATGCTTGCTTTTTTCTGCTCTCTTCTGATTGTTGCAATTAAAAACATAGCCATCACAGGCTAAACTTGCACCTTCTTTGACAGACATTAGAGGGAAAACCCAAGGGAACTTCTTTGGGAGCTTAAACTCTCCTTTGACAGACATTAGAGTGAAAACCCAAGGGAACTTCTTTGGGAGCTTAAACTCTCCTTTGACATTACATATATTGTGAACCTTTAGGGGATCCCATGGGCCAATTGGTGCTTGATAATAGTCATACAGGTAATCATCAGGATCTTCTTTATTGATACTTGATGAGGAGGATGGAGGTGCAGATTTGTTGGGCGGTGGAGGGGAATTATCTGGAATTGGATTCTTGCGCTTTCTGGACTGGGATGAGCTTGATTCCTTGGGACTTGATTCCTTTGAGCTTGATTCATCTGGGCTTGGCTGGGGCTCTGGACTCTTGGGTATCTTCTTTCTTCCTTGCTTGTTTAGTGGAACCTCATCTCCTTCTGATTGGTACCAGCTTGGAGAAGAGGAGGGGGCAGGGGAGGGCTCTTTGCTTTCAGGGTCTGGGGTCTTCTTCTTTGTCTTCTGTTTTGTTGAGGGCTCTTTGGCTGGTTTTTTGTTGGGGTAGGGACTTTGGGCCTTTCCAGAGGCTTTGGGTACTTTTTTGGTTGACTTGGGGTTATTTTGTGGCTTCTTGGAAGATTTGTCCTACAATAATTAGAGTAGAGTTCATAAAGTAAGAATAATCATTTGAGACATGAATAAAATTAAATAATAATCACTTGTTTTAAATTTTATTATTAAGTAAATAGTTTATAAAAGTATAGAAAGTAATTTTAGAGCTAGTTTATTATTAAAGAATAAAAAACCCATGTTTAAATAAAAAGTTGACATTCTGGTAGTCACAGTAGTCAAAAATATTTAATTTAGTTTGTCAGCATAAAAAAACGCTTTAATTTTGACGTCGACATGCTGACAGTCAGCATTAAAGTGGAAAAACACTATGTAAATCACTTATAAAGCTTGGTTAATATTTTCCAGAGTCAGTTTTTTAAGGCCAAAATTGATTATTTTTAAATTTAAAAAATTAAAGAGTTGCATATGTAACTTATGAAAACTAAATAATAGGGATTGTAGAGGGAAGTCTGAAGTACAGCCCTGGGTACTTTGGCCTGAATTACCATACCATTGTATGTGTGATTTTTGTTAAGCAGCAGTGTTTTACTAATAAATAAATGAAGGTGTTGACATTCAGGCAGTCAGTGTTCTTTTATAGCAACTCTCCTATTAAATCTTGCTTAAATTATGTCACTTTGTTTGCTTAGCCAAACCCCTTTGTTGCAATTTAGGTGACACGTCAATTTGATACAAAGTCAACATTATAATTACATATATAAATTCTAGTTTTAACATATGTGTTTTGGCTTAAGTGGACTTCTGGAAATAAGCTATAGTTTATCCAGTGAGTTTAAAATAACAGTAAATATCTAAATAATACAAATAATGCTCTGAAAGTTGGCATATGTCTTTGTTCAATGCTTATCTTAATATATATTTAATAAAAACAGTAGTATAAAATATAAAAAGTAGTTATTTTTAGAATATTGTGTATTTTATCAAGGAATTTTATGGATTCTTATTTGGGGTCAACATCCAGATATTACTTACTGTAGTTGACCTTAATGTAAAAGTACAAAGAAACTTACATTTTCATAGTAAATTATATTAGTTTTTTGGCTTAAAATTAAGCCTTTGTTTAAATGGTGTCAACATTATGTCTGTTCCTTTTTAATTTTGCAATTCTGACTTAATAATTCATTATGAATAATTAGTTTAGTTTTGGAAATGCCCAATTCCAGCAGATAAATATCAAAATAATGTCAACTTACTGAATGTTGACAAATTGTTGACATTCAGTAAGTCAACTTGCAGAATGAGTTAATTCTGGCGGTTGCCGCTGTTTGGTGGCGGGTAGAACAGTCTTGCATTGTTTCTGTCTTGCCTTTCAAGGTCTCAGACAATCATGATGGAGAACCTTGTCTTGTTTACGTTTCCCAAGACCTTGCACAAGGTAAGTGTTGCTTTCATTTACCTTTCAGATAATTGCTAGGCCTACTTTCTCTGGTTGTAGTTTACTTTTGTTGGTATTTATGACCCATGCTTTGTTGCTGACCTGGTGTCTATCTTAGATGGGAAAAACGATCTTTTGTAGACGCTTTTCTTTTCTTTCTAATTGATTGCTATTGGCCTGTATGACCTGGGGATCTGAGCAAGATGAAACCTTGCTTGGCATTTCCAGCTTAGGTCCTGATAGTGCTAGGATGATGTTGGGCTGTATGCCATAAACTAGCTTTAAAGGGCTTTTCATTGTGGATCTGTTCACATGGGTCTGGCATACAAGCAGTGCAGTTGGTAGCTGCTTGTACCATTCCTCAGTTCTCCCAGCAGTGAGCTTGGCCAAGGCTTGTATGAGGCTGCCATTTAGCCGTTCCACATGTCCATTGGCCTGAGGTTGGTAGGATGTTGTCACCGTGTGCTGGACCCCATTCTTGGTGAGTTAAATGATAGTATCTTCAGAGGTCAATTCTTTGCCTTTGTTGGTTATCAGGAGTTCTGGATTTCCAAACTTGCTGATGATTTCTTTCCCTATGAATTGCAGCATGTCATTGCCTGTATGTGTTTTAACTGCTTGTGCCACTGGCCATTGTGTGGCAAAGTATATTGCAGTAAAGATGTACTTATTTTTGTTGTGTTTCCATGGCATGGGGCCCACAATGTCTAGGGCACACACCTTGAAGGGTAGTTGTATGCAAATGGGTAGTACTGATTTAGGTGGGGTATTGCTCTTCAAAGATTTCTCACATATTTTGAATTGTTCTAAGACTTCCTGGACGTCCCGGTATAGAGTTGGCCATCATGCTTGGTGTTTGACAAATTCATAAAGGTTGTGGCTTTTTGTGTGTCCTAGGTCTCTGTGGTAACATAGGATTGTGTTGACTTGCTTATTTGTGAGAATATAAGGAATAGCAGTTCCATCAGTCATCTTCCAATGTAAGGTCCCATATACGTCTGCAAATAAGTGCTTTCACTTAATAACTGTTTCTTTTGTTATGTACGTGTTGTCAGGGGAAAACCTTTGTCCAGAGCACCAGGAAATGCCAGTCTGGGTTGAGCCCATTCTTGCCTCTTGTGGCTCTGACATACAGTCGTGAGAGTATGTCTGTCATGGCAAGTTCTGGACAAGGCTTATATTGTATGAGCATATTAAACCTCTCCAGAAAATACATCCAGCAGGCTTGACGGCAGGATAGGTTTGCTTGGGTTTTGAAGTATATAAGTGACTTGTGATTGTTCAGTGCCGTTAATTCCTTGTGTTGTTCCAGGTAACAACGCCATTTGACCAGGTAGTGTACAATTGCCAATAACTCTTTGTTGTGTATAGGGTATCAACACTTGCCGTCTGCCAGTTTCCATGATTTTTAGGCTACAGGCAGAAAGTCACCATTATTGTTTTTGATTTGTAGTACTCCCCCAATGGATGTGTCTGAGGCGTCTGTTTCCATTTGGTACTCTCCATTGCGTTTGGGGGTACTGAAGGATAGGTGCTGTTGTGAGCTTTTCCTTGAGACACCTAGAGCAAAGGTCACACTGGGGGGTCCATACAAACTTGGATTTGGTGCCAGTTATGGTGGACAGAGTGCAGTCATGATGCTGCAGTTGGGTATAAAACAATGCACATAGGCAACCATCCCTAAGAATGTGCGGAGTTCTGACTTGTCTTTGGGCAGTGGCATTTTACAGATGGCCTGGACCTTCTGACTGTTGGATTTAATGCCGTCTTTTGAGACTATGTGTCTCAGGAAAGCCAGCTGCTTGCAGAAGAACTGGCATTTGGAGGGCTTGGCTAGCAGCTTGTGTTGTGCCAGGGTAGCAAAGACTTCCTCCAGGTCCTTGCAGTGCTGCTCTACCAAGGGGCTATAGACAATGATATTGTCTGAGTAGACTAAGGTGTGCTTGCTTATGTGAGGGGCAAACACCTTGTTCATGAAGGTCGCAAAGGTTGACGGGGCGTTTGTCATACCAAAATTGAGCACCACACACTTGTATGAGCCATACTTAGTGTGGAAGCTGTTTTGGGGATATTTTCCTCTTTGATACAGATCTGATTGTAGCCTGCAGTCAAGTCAACCTTGGAGAAGACTGTGGCGCTGCCCAGGGCATTGAAGATATTTTCAATGAGCAGCAGTGGGTAACAATTCTTGATGGTAACTTCATTTAGGTCTTGATAATCTGTGACTAGGCGCAGGGCGCCATCCTTCTTGGCAACAAAGAATATGGCAGCCCCAAAGGGAGATTGTTAGGGGCGGATAAGTCCTTTCTCCAAGGCCTCTTTGAGGTAGGTACATAGGGTATTGTCTTTGTTTGGGGTCAGGCAATAGATAGATTGCGCCTTAGGTAAGGCCCCCTTGAGTTGGATGGAGTATTGAATATGCTTTTCTGGAGGCAACCCAGGCAACGCCTCCTTGAAGATTTCTGGGTGATGGGCTACAATTTTGCAATCCTGAGGCGTAGTGGTATCCTGGCGGTCTTTGAAATGTATAATCTTGTACCGCCAGGAGTCCCAGTTGATTGCCTTGAGATTCTATTTTTTTCCAGGGTCTCTGTGATGTGCACAAAGACGTGATCAAGTAGGAGTTGGTCCACTGAGTCAGGGTAGATCTGGTGATTGATACCTTTGCACTTGATGGTCAATACTGAGTGTCAGGATTGACAATTCTCCTCCTCTGGAACCCCAGGCCCAAGAGCAGGAATCAAACCTGGAGCCTGGATTCCCCCGGGCTGCCAGGCCTATGGACTGTGGGACCGTGCACCCACATTTTTCTGGGGTCAAGCCCCTGCAAGCTGACACTGAAGATGATGGCCCACCCAGTGAAACAGATCAAGCTGAGGAAATTATTGCACTAAGTGGAGTGCCAATCACGACACCTAATGGAGGCAACCAGGCAACAACTATTAGCTTCATGGGTTTGAAGTCTTCACCAGCAACCAATCAAGAGCCAACCCAAGGAAGAGGCACCGGCCCGCAGCCTGGCCCCATGACCACAACGCTAAAGCAAGATAATCAGGTAGCCAAATCAAGAATTTTGACCAATGAAAGAACTCTCAGGCTGAGCGCCATTTTGCTGCCTTCAGACCCAAGTACCCAATTTCCCTGGCCCAGCTTTCCCCAATGCCCTGATGAACCCCCATGTAAAATGTTAAGTTTGGAGGTGGGGTGCTATATAGACCAAAGGACCTGCGCTCCAAACTTATTGCCATTTTTGAATAAAGGTTATGTTACTTTGGCTCATACAGCTATTACCATATTTTGTATTTTCTGTCTATAAGTTAAGTTTGAGATCTCCTGGCCCTCCTGCCCCTCTGCCCGCAGTTTTCCGTCCACCTGGTGCTCCCTTTGGGCCTGTCCATTTTACCAATTACCCATTAAAGCCCAAATATAAGGATTACACACCAGAGAAAATCATCAAACTTGACTCATTAGCCCACATCTAATCCGCCATCAGATACAACTGCCAAGGCCTGTGGATATTCTCTACCCCCAAGTTATTTAGAGGAAAATTCAACTACCTCCTGGCCTACAATGTGTATATGGAACCACCCGTAACACCCAAACCAATGCCAGCCTCTTCCCCCGACCTGCCAACTGACCATACAAGCAAGCTTTTTGGTATAGTGTACATCACCCTCACTGGGGTGGTGGACACCATTGTACCGGCTGCTGGCCCATGGTCTTGGTTAGGAAAGTCTGCTTCTTACCTCTTAAAGTTAGCTCCTCTCTTGTGGTGGGCTCTGCCTGTAAAAAACCTGGCCTGAGTTACCTCCAAAACCAGCAGGCCGGCTGCCCAAGAGTGGGTCACTGACATTATGACAATCTTTTTAAAACCTGGTACCCTGAGCCCCAAGATATTGTTATTTCTTGGGGCATCTTTTATGCTTTTGTTATTGATAATCACTTATTACACCTATAAGATGACCATGAACCTGATCTCTTCTATGTGGAAGAGCACAAACCCAAACAAACTGAAAAGAATTGACACTGCCACCACCAATACCAACAAGCCCTCCTCTCAAGTGCAAAATGTGATTGTGAACCAGTCCCTCACCAAGGTAGAGATGCCCCAGATGGGAAAGCTCACGCTCAAGGAAGCCCAACGCGCTATGCCAGTCCTCTGCTTGCACTTCCAGACCAACACACCCTCATATGCCAGCAACACCAAGAAAATACTGGGGGTCGCCTCCATGCTCTCTGGGGACGCTCTGGACTGGTTTGGAAAAGCCACATCAGATGTAGAATTTTGTTTGGACTATGCCAAGTTTGAGGCTGATCTAATGGCAGCTGGGGAGGATCAAGACACCAGATACTACACCCTGAACTCCTTGCTAGAAATCCGCCAAGGCTCTTGGCCCATTCAGGCTTACATCGACAATTTCCTTAAACTAAAGACCCACACTCAACTTGAGGACAAACTGTCAGCCATCATCTTCCAAAAAGGAGTGAACCCAGCCATGAAGGACCTACTAAAGCACCACCTGCCCACCCTTAGCTTATAAGACCTGATTCTGTTGTGCAAAGGCCTCAGCATGAACCAAGAGAATGCCGGGCCCTCTCAGACCCACCCCACCCAAACTGCCACACCCAACAGAGGGGGAATGACCCCTGAGGAACTCCAAAGACACTACAGAGAAGGTCTCTGTTTTCACTGCCATGAAGCAGGGCACTTGACCAGAGCCTGCCCAAAGAAAACCCCTGCTCCCATCTCATTGGCCCAAATAAATGCTTCTTCCCAGTCTTACAAGTTCATCCTAGTATCCGTTAACGTTGGGGGAAAAACCCAAAAACTAAAGCGTTCATTGACACTGGAGCAGATGAGAGCTTCATTGACGCAGACTTAGCCCAAGAACTAGGCCTGTCTGCCTCTGAGAACCGTCTACAAATCATCTTGGGAAATAGCACCAAAGACACAGGATACAAATGCAAGCAAGAACTATCCTTGATAATAGGAAACAACACCTACCCCTCATCCCTCATCTTATTGAAAGGCCTACCACACCCCCTCATCCTTGGGGATTCCTGGTCAAACAGGCATGGCCTCATCCTCAACTACCAAGAACAGAACGTCATCTTAGGTGATAAAGGTACCCGTGACATTATTCCTTTCTGCACCAATCCCAAAGAACCTACCCAAAGGCTCATGACCATACAGATCAAACCAAGCGTGGGAGTCTTACTTGCTTCCCTAAGGAAATGGACTCATGTATTCAGCAAAGAGGCAGCCACTTGCCTCCCTGAACACACCAAGTACAATCATGCTATTGATCTCCTGCCAGGCACTGAACCCAAACACGGTCCCATTTATAGCTGCAACCACAAGGAGCAGCTGGCTCTCAAGGTGTACATCAAAGACATGACCAAGAAAGGTTTCATCCACGTGTCCAAGAGCCCTTGTTCATCACCAATGCTGTTTGTGGGCAAGAAGGACAGAGGCATGCACCCGTGTGTTAATTATCAGAAGTTGAACAATATAACTGTAAAGAACCGCTACCCCATACCTAACGCTGACAACTTGTGCAACTTACTGATGGGCGCCCAGGTATACTCCAAGATTGACATTAGAGATGCATTCAACCAGATCCGGATCAAAGAGGGTGACAAATAAAAAACGGCGTTCAAGACCAGGTATAGACTCTACAAATACCTGGTGATGCCATTCAGACTATGCAACACCCCTAGCACCTTCCAGCGCATGATAAACACAGTATTGGGCAAATACCTTGGCCAGTTCTGCGTGGCCTACCTCAATGTCATCCTCATCTATAGCAAGACCCAGGAGGAGCACTTGCTCCATCTAGACCTGATTCTGAGCAAACTCTCCCAAGCCAACTTACACCAAAGCTCAAGAAGTGCAAGTTCTTCCAACCAGAAGTAGAGTTCCTGGGCTATGTAGTGAAAACTGGAGGGTTTTCAATGGCTCAGGATAAAGTGGACGCCGTGACTTCCTGGCCAACCCCCACATGCCAGAAGGACATCAGAAGTTTCCTGGGGTTAGCAAACTACTGCCGGGATTTCATCCAAAATTTTTCTCACATCACTCTGCCCCTGACCCGCCTGTGCTCTGAAAAAGTCACCTTTGCCTTGATCCCAGAATGTGCCACTGCCTTTGAGACCCTGAAACTTGCCTTCACCTCTTCCCCTGTCCTAGCCATGCCCAACCCATCCAAGCCATTTGTTCTGAAAACCAACACATCCAACTTTGCAGTGGGTGGGGTCCTTCTTCAGGAAGGAGGGGATAGTATGCTACATCCTGTAGCATATTACTCCAAAAAAATACTGCCCTCAGAAGGAAACTACCCAATTTACAGCACAGAGATGCTAGCCATTATGAAGACCCTGAAATAATGGCGTGATACCTCTGTGGTGCTGAATTCCCAGTAAAGGTCCTGACAGACCACAAGAACTTGGTCTACTTCTTCAAACCATGACAGCTTAACCAACAACAAGCAAGATGGGCTTTAGAACTGGCCAACTACACCCTGATCATAGACTACAAACCAGGGAAGGTGAACATAGTACCAGACGCCCTGAGTAGAAGATCTGACCTGGCACGCACTCACATGGAAACTTGCAACCACAACACGCAAGTACTCCTGGACCCAGCTAGCCTAGGTATCCACCTGGGATTGATGAAGATCAGGACCAGTAAACCAGAAGTGCTGAAGGCCCAATCACTTGAAAAATTTGCCAAGACCATGATTGCCAACCTTTCAAAATCCTTGGATTGCCCCCACTACCAGAAAGGCTACTCATTGAAGGGAACAACACTAATGCTGCACAACAGAATCTTTGTTCTAGAAGGAAGCATCAGGACCAACATCCTGAGAGATTATCACAATTCTGAGATGGCCAGACACCCAGGGAGACTCAAGACCCTCCAGAGCATTAGAAGGAACTTTGCCTGGCCAAAGATGGACCAAGAAGTAAGCGCGTACCTGAAAGGATGTGAGACCTGTGGACAAACTAAACCCCACAGAAACAAACCTGAAGGTCTTCTAAGACTCTTGGACATACCCCATAGACCATGGAGATCTTTCTCCATGGACTACATTGTTGAACTGCCCCCATCCATCTCCTTCAATGTGATCCTAGTCATGGTAGACCGCTTCACCAAGATGGCATACTTTGTACCAACTGCCACCCATTGCACAGCTGAGGAGACTGCCCAACACTTACATGACCGCATACTCACCCAACACAGGACGCCAGATGAGATCATTACAGACAGAGGACCCCAATTCACGTCAAACTATTGGACACAAGTAATGAAAGACTTGGGAATCAAGCAGTGTGTATCTACCTCCTACTACCCTCAGACTGACGGCCAAACCAAAAGAGTAAACCAGATCCTTGAACAATACCTTTGATGCTATGCCAATGCTGACCAGGACAACTGAGCCAACATGCTTCCCATGGCCCAGTTTGCATACAATAGTAAAGACCACACCTCCACGGGAATGTCTCCATTCAAAGCTAACTATGGGTTTGACCCCACCTGAGATCCCAAGATTGGCAAGAAGGAAACTAACACCACTACACGTTCCTGGGTCAAGCGGATCCACAGCACACAAAAAACATGCTTGACCAACCTGAATTGCGCAGTGCAAACTTACAAGGCCTTTGCCAACCAAAAACACATACCAGGCCAATCCTTGCAAGTTGGGAATGAAGTATACCTGGACTCCCACAATGTGCCCCTACATGTCCCCTGTAGGAAGCTAGCTCACCTAAGAAGTGGCCCCCACAAGATCACCAAACTGGTTGGGGAAGTTGCTTACAAGCTTGACCTACCCCCCTCTTGGAAGATTCACAATGTGTTCCACCAATCCCTGTTGTTCAAGAAGGATGGGAACTTGCTTCCCCACCAACAGATTAAGACAGCCCCCCCACCTATCCAAACAAACTGCGGTGAGGAATATGAAGTTGAATACATACACAGCAACCAAACTCACTACCAAAAACCCCAGTACTACGTCAAGTGGAAAGGATACCCACTAGAAGAAAGTACTTGGGAGCCGCTGAGCAACCTGAATAATGCCCAAGAAGTCATCTAACTCTACCTGAAAAAGAAGAATTTGGAGGGAGGAAGCTCAGGGGAAGAAGGGGATGATGTCAGGATTGACAATTATCCTCCTATGGAACCCCAGGCCCAAGAGCGGGAATCAAACCTGGAACCTGGATTCCCACGGGCCGCCGGGCCTATGGACCGCAGGACTGCCCGCCCACATTTTTCTGGGGTCAAGCCCCTGAAAGCTGACGCTGAAGATGATGGCTCATCCAGTGAAACAGATTGAGCTGAGGAAATTATTGCACTAAGTGGAGTGCCAATCACAACACCTAATGGAGGCAACCAGGCAACAACTATTAGCTTCATGAGTTTGAAGTCTTCACCAGCAATCAATTAAGAGCCAGCCCAAGGAAGAGGCACCGGCCCGCGGCCTGGCCCCATGACCACGACGCTAAAGCAAGATAATCAGGTAGCCAAATCAAGAATTTTGACCAATGAAAGAACTCCCGGGCTGAGCGCCATTTTGCTGCCTTCAGACCCAAGTACCCAATTTCCCTGGCCCAGCTTTCCCCAATGCCCTGATGAACCCCCATAAAAAATGTTAAGTTTGGAGGTGGGGTGCTATATAGACCAAAGGACCCGCGCTCCAAACTTATTGCCATTTTTGAATAAAGGTTATGTTACTTTGGCTCATACAGCTATTACCATATTTTGTATTTTCTGTCTATAAGTTAAGTTTGAGATCTCCTGGCCCTCCTGCCCCTCTGCCTACAGTTTTCCGTCCACCTGGTGCTCCCTTTGGGCCTGTCCATTTTACCAATTACCCATTAAAGCCCAAATATAAGGATTACACACCAGAGAAAATCATTGAACTTGACCCATTAGCCCGCATCCAATCCACCATCAGATACAACCACCAAGGCCTGTGGATATTCTCTACCCCCAAGTTATTTAGAGGAAAATTCAACTACTTCCCAGCCTACAATGTGTATATGGAACCACCCGTAACACCCAAACCAATGCCAGCCTCTTCCCCCAACCTGCCAACCAACCATACCAGCAAGCTTTTTGGTATAGTGTACATCACCCTCACTGGGGTGGTGGACACCATTGTACCGGCTGCTGGCCCATGGTCTTGGTTAGGAAAGTCTGCTTCTTACCTCTTAAAGTTAGCCCCTCTCTTGTGGTGGGCTCTGCCCACAAAAAACCCGGCCCAAGTTACCTCCAAAACCAGCAGGCCGGCCGCCCGAGAGTGAGTTGCTGACACTGAGGCTGCCCAGTCTACATGGGGGTTGTTCTTTTGTAGTCAGTCCAGACCCAGTACAATGTCAAACTTTGGAAAGTAAATGACAGGGCCTTGGATGATAGAGTGTAGGTTCTCAAGCATGATGGAGAAGGGTGTGGTTTCCCTTGTCACAGCAATGTGATATTAATCAGCTAAAACCACATTTTTAATCCACAAAGGATTAGTGGCTAACTTGAACTTGTCCACAATGCTGCTGTTGACTAGGGTTTTGTCCACGCCCAAGTCTAGGAGTGCTGAGCCTGTGTAACTGCAAAATTGGAAAGGGTAAGACATCAGTTTATTGGTATGTCTGGCAATGGTGTAAAGTACCAGGTCCTCTGAGGGTACTTGGATCATTGGGCACTGATCTACATCCTCAGGTTGATACTTGTTGTTGGGCAAGTCAGGAATTGTGCAGGGAGATCTTGGTTTTCTTAGTGCTCTCCCCGGGCTTTTCCCTTGTCTTGGTTGTCTTTTGTGGTAATGGCATGAAAATGAGTACAGTTTGATTAGCTGTTGTTTCCGTGTTCATTAAAGCCTGCAGATTTATGGTTTGCATTGCTGCTGTTGTTCCCAGGGGGTGGTCAATTGGAACACCCAGCTGGGTGAGAGTCTTTGGTCCTCTCTTGCTTTCCAGTTTGCGCCTTGTGGAGGATATTGGACATTTGTTCTGCTTTCTCTGCCTCACAATACAGACTTTGCAGATTGGTCACTTAGTCCATTTTTACGTGCCTCATTACATGCACCTTGAGCGTGTTGTAGTACATGAGGTGGGTAGCTGGAGTGTCAAAGGCGATGTTGGAGGGGGCACATATTCAGAGTTTCTTATAGGTGCGGGTGAGCTCCTTCACAGTTCCAGTCTGGGTTAGGTTCTTTTACTTGGCGTATGATCATAAGAGCTGTGTCTTTTAGCACAAATCTTGGCAAGAAGTTTTGTTTAAAGGTGTCTTAATCCTTCTCTGTGTGTTCTTCATGCCACTTGTTGCACCAAGTGCCAGCGTCATGAGTCAGTCAGATGGAGATCTCTGCAATCCAGAATTGTTGTGGGCATTCCATTTGGGCCAGATTGCTTTGGGCAGATTGGATCCATGCAGCGGCGTTGTTGTTGGTCCCAGAAAAGGATTTCAGGACAGTGCTTCAAAGTTTTTGGGATATTTAGGCTGGCTTTATGTTTTTGTCAGTTGCTTGAGGCATAGAAGAGGGATCCTGGAAGAACCCATTGCTAACAGGGCATTGCATGCAGGGAGTGGTATCATCATGTTTTGGTAGAGGAAAAATCCATCAGGTATCTTGGCACCAGGTGTGTACGGTGTCCAGTCTGCTGGGAGGCCAGACATAATTCTATCAAGGATTTGTTGGCTGCCGCTAGTACGGGCAACAGGCAGAATTTTGGAGGGTAAAGCAGGATGAAAAACCTACCTGTGCTACCAATTTTGTAACTGTGCTTTTTTAGCAGAGTTAAAAGGGGAAAATATTTAGAAACTAGATAATATTCTTTATTGAGAGATAGCAATTATATAGTCATTGTGAATTGAGAGTAACAGGAACATGATAGTGTTGATCCCATGGTGGGATGGTGAAGGGGGTGGCTTGATCCTTTTAATGAGTCAAGCGCCAAAACAAGGTATCCACCATGGGGGCTCAGCTTTTGTTCATGTTGTTGTTTTTGGAAATTTGAGTCAACTTCCTAACCTGGCTTTAGGTGACTGGATAATTGGATCACAGGTCACAAACCTGCTTACTCAGAAACTTGCTGGCAGGTTGAGCCTGCTGTTTTGAAATTAATAATCATTATCATTAGGGGAGTTTCATGTCACAAGAAAGGAGAATAGGGGTCAAGATAGTCTTTATCAACAGAAGGAAGATCCTCTTAGAAACTTTCTTATTTGTTGCCGGTCTGGAGGTGTTATGAACAGCTAATCATTCAAAAATGACTTCTTAACGCTTTACAAAACATCTGGTTAATACAAATCAACCAGACGTGTAACCATTAAGATGCAGATCCAGTGCCCAACCAAGCTCCTGCTTGCGGCCAAAAGATCTCCAAAAGACCTTTTCAAAAGACCCTGTTCTTTCCAGCTAGCCTCCTTCTTATAGTTTTTTCCTTAACAGTTCTTCCTTCAAAATAGCTTTCTTCAAAAGCTTAAACCATTGGCGCTCACTTTTTCCTATAATCAATTAAACTTACACACTTACTTTCTCAAAAGTCTAAGTATTGATTTGCTGTTTTTGTGCTTATACTTTAAGCTTTTGGCTTCCAACCAATCACATTCATCAGAAAACATGCCAGAACTCAACCAATGATTGTAGAGATCAAAAATAGACCATTTTAAAAGTTCCACTATAATCCAACTATGAAACCAATAGCCACTGCTCAAAGCATCAACTCTTTGCGCATCAGAGCGCTAAACTGTTCACTGTTCCAGAAATAGTCTTCCCTGCATTCAACTTTAGCCAACTTAAATAGTAGAACATTATTTAAATTTTTCTTTTTGATCCTCTTCAAAGTTTCCCCCATATATTTACTAATATTGTAAAAACCAAGGAAAACATCCCACCAAAACAACTTTGTATCCAGCTCTCATAGCAAAATACCTTCATCTATCCTAGGAACTTAATAAATAAATATCTTACCCAAACTTTTATCCACATTCCTTCTTGAGTTTAATACTAAACCAAAGAAAAACATTCCACTTCTTTCCACCTTGGCAATTTGATTTGGCAAAACCTTGGCTCATTTCTCCGGACTGCTAGTCCTTCTGTTCCTTCTGCTAATCCTTCCCGGATAGCCTTCTCCTACTTCTTCTGATCCTTCTGCTCTAGTGGCCTTCTCTGCCCTTTTTTGCTCCTTTTCTGTCCACAACTATCACTTCTCTGTTCTAACCACAACTGCATCTTATCTGCTTTAATCACAACTTTATATTCTATGGAAGCCTTCTCATACTTCTTCTGCTAGTCCTTCTCTGTCATCTTCTATTCCTTCTACTAGTTGTTCTTCTTTAGAAACCTTTTCATTAATTCTCTGCTACGTCTTCTCTGGTTCAACCACCTAGTTTATGTTCTTCTCTGTGAACCACAAAGGTTCTTTCCTTCTCTTTATTAACCACCAAGGTTATTCCCTTCTCTGCAGTCCCCATGTGACAGTCCACATGTTTGGTGGTTTACAGGCAGGGCTTATGTTGGCCAAGTAGAAGTTTAGTGACTTCTGTTGAAGAAGTACCTGTAGGACTGGTCTGAGCTGTTGGAGACTGAAATGAGCTGGCTGAAGGATCATAAGATAATGAAGAAATGGTGGTCGAAAGAAATGAGCCAAGATTTTGCCAAATTGATTTGCTGAGGTGGTAAAATGTGGAATGTTTTGCCTTGGTTTAGTAGTAAACTCAAGAAGGAATGTGGATAGAAGTGTGGGTAAGATATTTATTTATTAAGTCCCTAGGATAGATGAAGGTATGTTGCTATGAGAGCTGGATACAGACTTGTTTTGGTGGGATGTTATCCTTGGATTTTACAATATTTGTAAGTATATGGGGAAAACATTGAAGAGGTCCAGAAAGAACAGTTTAAATAGTATTCTACTATTTAAATGAGTTTAGGTTGAATTCAGGGAAGACTGGTGCTGGAATAAGGGACAGTTAACGCTTTGGTGCGCAAAGAGTTGTTGATTTGAGCGGTTTGAGCAATGGAAATTGATTTCTTAGTTAGATCCTGGTAGAACTTCAGAAATGGTCTATTTCTGCGCTCTGCATTCATTGGTTGAGTTCTGGCAGGTTTACTGATGAAAATGATTGGTTGGAAGCCAAGAGCTTAAATTATAAGAAAGGAAATAGTTAATTAATACTTTAAGCTTTTGAGAAAGTAAGTATGTAAGTGTGGTGCTCAAGGGCTGGAGGGATGGTTGGGAAGTAGCTGAGCAACTGGATACACAACAGGACTATATTCTCCTTACTGAACAGAACCTCTAATTTTGGGCTCTGCAAGTAATCTAAGATATGTAAGTCTATTGTTGTATAAGTGTATAATTTCTTGATTATTGGGGACCCTAGGGGGTCTTTTTATACTTGATGAGGAGGAGAGAAAAGATAGGTGAGTCATGATGACTAGGGTCTAGACTGTCAGGCAATGAGCTTATTCTTGGAGGGCTGAAACATACTGGGGAATATTCAGAAGGAAATGGATTGGATTGGGCAAGAAGTGAATAGTTGGGCATGTGATCTGAGGTCAGGTGGTTGCAGCACATAGTAGGGCTGTCTCTGGGGAATAGAGGGTAGAATAAGGTTTCAGACTACTCTCTTTCAGGGTCTCTACTTTGGCAAACAGAGGGGCGGAAAATCATTATACCAATTTACATAGTGGGCACAAACAATGGGTTGATAATTGATGTATCTGTGGCTAGCTGCAGATGCGTCAATGGGTCATTAATTGTTTTTATGTAAACCTATTTTGATGGGTTGCCAATTGATGCATCTGCAGCTAGCTGCAGATGCTCCAATTGGTCACTAATTGCCATAGGAAAACCCATTCCAATGGGTTGCTCTCCAACGCATCTGCGGCTAGCTGCAGGTGCATTGATTGGCCTATAATTGGAGACAACACTATGTAATTTGGAGGATCACCTTCTGATAAAAAACAAAAAAAGGCAGCAGTTCCCCTTATATTTATCCAAATAAGAAAGCATTCCAAATAAGGCACTACTAGGGAGTGGCACCCAGCACCACAGTAAGCTTAAGTTATTATAGGAAAAAGTGAGCGGCAATGGTTTAAGCTTATGAAGAAAGCCATTTTGAAGGCGGAACCGTTGGGAAAAAGACACTATAAGAAGGTGGCTGGCTGGAAAGTTACAGGGTCTTTCCAGGTCTTTGATGGGGTTTTTCCAAAGCCTTTTGATCACCAGCAGGAGCTTGATTGGACTAATGCAAGTGGAATACCAAGGCCACTAAAGATATACAGAGCGCTGAAGCCCAAGAATGAGAAGCTGGATCCTAAGCGTGGCGCCAGAGTCCAAGTTTAAGGAGCAGGAGTTCAAGTCTAAGGAGCATAAGTCCAAGAATAAGGTTCAGGAGTCCAAGACCAAGTGCAAGGAGTCCAAGATATTTTTGGAGGACTCCAAGTATTGGCAAACCCATATTATTTCCCTGACCCCCGGGCCAAATACCAGAAGGTTTCTAAGGGGATCTTTCTTCTGAGAGTAAATAAAAGCCCATTTTGACCCCTATACATATTTCTGAGATACATTTTCCCTTAATAGAGAATGAAAATCCCTTCCAGCTGGTCCCTGGCTAAAATCCAGGACAAACTTTGGGGACTGGTGGACAGGAACCCCACACCCCATTACTAACGTCTCAGACTCAGGAAATAAGTCTCTGCAAGTGAGTTAGCATCTGAATAGGCCCACATCAGTGACCACCACTTTAGGCCATCAACCACAGACAATTCTCATATCTATGCAGTTTTTTTACTCACTCAAGTGGTGAGCTTGAGTCTTAAGTCACAAAGTAACCAACTTTACTTCCAAGAAATCTACCAATTATCAAGTTCTGTAGCTGCTTCCCCAGGCAACTACCTTGATAACGTTAATGGGCATATCTTTTCCTCTATAGTGACTTCAAGACCTTCTCAAAGCTACTAGGAAGGCATAGACAGGGAAAACTTACCCCTAAATAGATAAGGTTTGCCACCTGCAGACCTCCTGCAAGTGGCCAAAGGATCTCAGAGCTACCTCAGCTCATTATTTTCTAGCAGCCATAATTTACCTGCTAGTTTGAAGTGCCATCCAGGGACCTCCCCTGATTCATGCCTCTCCTCAACAAACATTTTCCTATATTAAGCCACTATTCTTCTCTGACTTCAAGCATTGAGTCTTTATTTCAGTCAAATAAGCCCTTGCCTGAAAACTGACTCCATGTGGATTATCACAGTTGCCAATGTTTCTCCTAATCTTGAAAGTGAAAACATATACTTAGGGTTTGTTCAGGTTGGTCAGCGGGGCAGAGACAGAAACTGCAGATAAGGTTCTTGGCAAGTACAACAATCTGCGTGTGATTGTAAGATTCAACCAACACAGGGCTATCAGGAACTGTTGGCAAGGAAGTCACAACCAAAGTGACAGACTCAGGGGGTGGAAAACAATGAGGTTTCTTACCAGGAAGACAGGAGCACACTCACTGTCTGAGGATTTTATTCTTTACACATGCTTCTCAATGAAGCTGGCCAGAGGCAGCACCAAGAATAAATCCTAGCTGGCGGGGGCATTTTCAGCAGGCATTGACATAGGCTCAGTTTTGAGTGAGCACCAATGTGAAGAAATTGTGTATATTGCTTCTTTTTTAAAGCTACATAGAGATGTTAGCCTTGACAATGTACTCTACCTGTCCCATACAAAGGACACAGCAGACAGCAGTAGAATAGAACTTTGTATATAATTACGTTTATTGAACCCAGAGTACAATATAGTCAGCAGCTACAACATATCCAGGTGTAAGTAAGAAATTTTTGTTATCTTTACAGGTGTCTGTATCTATATATACTGCAAAAACCTTTGTTCTTGTCCTTTTAGGAAGTTATCATTGGCTATCTTTACAATAGATATATTCTTTCTGGATAAGCCTATAACAATTGGCTTTCCTTGGATGTGTGTTGCTACTAGCCTTCTCAAGGTGTACATGGTACTTCAGCTACAGCCTACACTCTTCTTGAGCTAGCCCACTGTTAATTATCAATTAGCTTCACTTTTATGCGCCCTTAATGGAGCTAGGAGCTACACTGTATTTGTTTGATGCTTAGAAATAATCCAGTTCTCTCTTCCTACTTTAGAAGGTAGAATGCTGATATCCCTATTTTTTTCTGGATTTTAATAAGTGATCTTTTTTTGGATGGTACACCTTCTGCTTATTAATGCTACAGGCTGAGTTAATGATTATACTCTGTATAATAGCTGACTCAATCCAACATTGAATAAATAATTTTCTGCTGTTTAATGTTAATGTGAATTTGGTATTCTATAGTCTTTTTTGCCTCCATTAGTTCAATATGTGTATATGTGCTTCTCCAGCTAGGGTGGGACTTAGGGGATTTAACATACAGTGAGATATAGTGAGTGTAACACAGTTGATCATATATTGATTGCACAGCATGTAATCAATGATATTTAATATACACCAAAAATTATAAAACATATAATAGTCATATCAATTTTAATAAACTAGTCATTAATGTGTGAATTACTACACTTAAAAGAGTGATAATCAAGCAATACTACAATGTTTAACTGATAAGATCTGTGCAATGATTAGCTTGATTATTTGTAGAAAAACAGCTTAATCTCACAATAGGTAAGTATAATCTACTGCTATTGTCAAAACAGCAGGCTCAACCTGCCAGCAAGGTTCCAACCAAGCAGGTTTGTGACCCGCAATCTGATTACCCGGTCACTCAAAGCCAGACCAGGAAGTCAACTTGGATTACCAAATCCATCAACATGAACAAATGATGATCCTTCACGGTGGATACCTTGATTTGGCGCTTGACTCATTAGCAGGATCAAGCCACCCCCTCTTCCATCCAGCCGTGTGATCACCAATCATGTTCCTGCTATCCATTGATTCACAATAGCTATATAATCACTATCTTACAATAAAGATTATTATCTATCTTCTAAATATTTTTCCCCTTATAACTCTGCTAAAACAGCACAGTTACGACATTGGTAGCACAGGTAGGCTCTCCATTCTACCTTATCTTGAAAAATTCTGCCTGTTGCCCGCACACGCCACAGCCAACAAATCCTCAACAGAATTATGTCTGGCCTCCTGCCCAACTGGACGCCGTACACTCCTGGTACCAAGATACCTGATGGCTTTGTTCTCTACCAAAACACGGTGACCCTGCTACCCACCTTCAACACTCTGTCCACCCTAGGGTTCTTCCAGGCGCCTTCCTCAATGCCATGACCAGCTAACAAAACCACCATGCCCGCCTATGTTGCACAAAGGCTTTGCAGCGCTGCCCTGGAACCCTTTGCAGGGGCCAACAACAACAATGCTGCCGCATGGATCCAGTCCGCCCAAAGCAAGCTGGCTCAGATGAAATGCCCACAGCGGTTTTGGATTGTGGAGATTTCCATTTGTCTGACCCATGACGCTGGCACCTGGTGTGACAAGTGGCACAAAGAGCACACCGACAAGAACTGGGACACTTTTAAACAGGACTTCTTGGCAAGATTTGTGCTTAAGGATACGGCATTCATGATCATACACCAAGTAAAGAACCTAACCCAGACAGGCACTGTGAAGGAACTTACCCGCACCTACAAGGAGCTCTGTCTTTGTGCCCCGTCTAATATGGCCTTTGACACCCCAGCCACACACCTCATGTACTACAACAGTCTCAAGTTGCACGTAATGAGACATGTGAACCTGGACCAGGTTACCAACCTGCAAAGCCTGTACCATGAAGTGGAAAAAGCGGAACAAACATCCAACACTCTACACAAGGCACAGACTGGGAAACAAGAGAGACCCAAGGACTCCCATCCAAGCAGGCGCTCCTCTCAACCACCTCCTGGAGGCAACAGCAACAACAACAACCACAAGCCCACAGGTTCAAATAAGAATGGGAATGGGAACAACGGCCAATCAAATTGTACCCATTTCTGTGTCACCACCACCCAAGGCAACCAAGATGAGGGAAAAGCCCAGGGAGAGCACTAAGCAAGCCAAGCTCTCCCCACACAACTCCTGACTTGCCCAACAATGAATACCAACCCAAGGATGTGGATAAATGTCCAATGATCCAAGTGCCCTTGGAAGACCTGGTACTGTACACCATTGCCAGACATCCCAATAAATTGATGTCTTACCCTTTCTGCTTTTGCAGTTACACAGGATCAGCACTCTTGGACTTGGGCGCAGATTGAACTTTAGTCAACAGCAGCTTTGTGAAATAAATTCAAGATGGCCACTAATCCTTTGCAGATAAAACACATGGTCCTGGCTGATGAACATCACATTGCTGTGACAAAAGAAACTGCCCCCTTCTCCAACATGCTCAAGAACCTCCACTCCACCATCCAAGGTCTTGTCATTGACTTCCCCAAGTTTACGTTGTACTGGGGTTAGACTGGTTACGGAGAAACAACCCTCATGTGGACTGGGCAACCTCAGTGCTGACCATCAAGCGCAAAGGTGTCAACCACCAAATCTACCCAGACTCTGTAGATCAACTCCTATGAGACCACATCTTTGTAAGCATCACAGAGACTTTGGACAAGAAGGAAAACCTAAAAGCAATTGACTGGGACTCCTGCCAGTATGAAATCATACACTTCAAGGATCACCAGGACACCTCCACACCGCAAGATTGCAATATTGTGGCCTGTCATCCAGAAATCTTCAAGGAGGCAATACCTGGGCTACCCCCTGAGAAACACATCCAACACTCTATCCAACTCAAGGGGGCTGTACCCAAAGCACGCCCCATCTACAGACTGACCCCAAATAAGGACAACACCCTACGCGTCTATATCAAGGAGGCACTAGAAAAAAGGACTTATCCGCCTCTCACAGTCTCCCTTTGGGGCTGCCGTATTCTTTGTGGCTAAAAAAGACGGTACCTTACGCCTGGTCACGGACTACCACGCCTTGAACAAAGTCACCATCAAGAATTGCTACCCATTACCACTAATTGACAATCACTTTGACACCTTGGGAGGAGCCTCTGTCTTCTCTAAGATTGATCTAACCACAGGCTACAACCAGATCTGTATCAAGGAGGAAGACATCCCCAAGACAGTCTTCCGCACTAAGTACAGCTCCTACAAATGCGTGGTACTCAACTTTGGCATGACCAATGCCCCGTCCACCTTTGTAACCTTCATGAACAAAGTGTTTATGCCACACATAGGCAAACACGCCCTCGTGTACCTGGTCAATATCATTGTCTACAGCCCCTTGGTGGAACAGCATCACAAGGACCTGGAGGAAGTCTTTGCAACCCTGGCACAACACAAACTGTTGGCCAAGCCCTCCAAATGCCAGTTCTTCCGAGAGCAACTACCCTTTTTGGGACACATAGTCTTAAAAGACAACATCAAACCCGACAGTCAGAAGATACAAGCCATCTGAAAAGTGCCACCTCCCAAGGACAAATCAGAACATCACACTTTCTTGGGAATGGTGGCCTTTGTACAATGCTTCATACCCAACTGCGGCGTCTTGACTGCCCCCTTGTCCGCCATAACAGGCGCCAAGTCCAAGTTTGTATGGTCCCCCCAACATGACCTCTGTTTTAGATGTCTCAAGGAAAAGCTCACAACAGCACCCATCTTACAATACCCCAAACAAGACAGGAATACCAGATGGAAACTGATGCTTCAGATGCATCCATTGGAGGAGTACTTTAAATTAAGAATAGTGATGGTGATTTCCTGCCTGTAGCCTACAAGTTGCGCAAGCTGACAGATGGCAAGTGTCAATACCCAATTCATGACAAAGAACTGTTAGCCATTGTACACTGCCTAGTCAAATGGCGCTGTTACCTGGAATGGCAGGAAGAATTCACAGCACTACTCGATCATAAGTTGCTCATCTATTTCAAAACACGAGCAAACCTGTCTCGCTGCCAAGAACGGTGGATGTAAATCTTAGAAAGGTTTAACATGCTCATTCAATATAAGCCCAGGGCCAAACTTGCCATGGCAGACGCCCTGTCCCGCCTGTATGTCTGCACTTCTAGGGGAGAGAATGGGCTTGACCCAGACTGGCCTCTCTTAGTGCTCCGTACAAAAGACAAAGGATTCCCCGCAGGCACAACCAACATCACTAAAGAAATGGTCATCAAGAATGAACATCTCTTTGCTGACGTATACGGGACTCTTCACAGAAAATTGTCAGATGGCACAACCATTCCCTACATTCCCACACATCAACAAGTCAATACCATTCTTTGCTACCACAGAGATCTCAGATATACTAAGAGCCAAAATCTATACAAATTCCTAAAACATAAAGCTTGGTGGCCAACCCTATACCACAATGTCCAGGAAGTATTAGAACAGTGCAAGGTCTGCAAAAAGGTTGCCAAAAGCAAAACCCCACCTAAGTCTGTACTCCTCATTCAAACCCAACTATTGTTCAAAGTATGGGCTCTTGACATTGTGGGCCCCATGCCAGGAAAGCACAACAACAAAAAATACATCATCACAGCCATCAATTTTGCAACAAGGTGGCCAGTAGCCCAAGCAGTGAAAACACACACCGGTAACAACGTCTGACAATTCATTGGCAAGGAAATAATCAGCAGGTTTAGAAAGCCAGAACTCCTGATAACCAATGGGGGAAAATTGACCTCCAAAAACACCAACATGTACCTTGCCAAAAATGGGGTCAAACACACCGTCACAACACCATACCATCCACAGGTCAATGGATGCGTAGAGCAGCTTAATGGTAGCCTTGTGCAAGCCCTAGCCAAACTCACTGCCAGGAGACCTGAAGACTGGTATAAGCAGCTACCAACTGCATTACTTGTGTGCCAAACCCAAGTGAACAGATCCACCAGAAAAAGCCTGTTTGAACTGGTATACAGCACACAGCCAAATATCATTCAAGCATTGACAGGACCCAAACTGGAAATTCCAAGTCAAGTCCCCCCTTGCTCTGATCCTCAAGTAATAGACGCCAACAGCAAGCAAGTAGCCAAAGAAAAGGAACACTTACAAAAGACCTTTGTTCCCCTCTGCCAGAGACATGAAGTTGGGGACAAAGTCTGGGTCATGAATGTTGACAAAAGCAAACTACAACCCAAAAAATTAGGGCCAGCAATTGTTCTAAAGGTAAACAACAATAACACTTACCTTGTGCAAGGGTTCAGGAAGCGCAAACAGGACAAGACCTTACAACACAACCGCCTGTGACCCTGCAAAGCGAGACAGAAACAATGAGAAATTGCCCTGCCTGCCACCAAACAACAACTGGTTCAGTATGGCACCTGGGCTCCTGACAACCTCCCTGACAACCTGCCTCCAGAGGAGGCCAACTTTCAGCCGGGGGTGTGTGTTGAAACCGCAAGCTCAACCCGCCAGCAAGGTTCCAACCAAGCAGGTTTGTGACCCGCAATCTGATTACCCGGTCACTCAAAGCCAGACCAGGAAGTCAACTCGGATTACCAAATCCATCAACATGAACAAATGATGATTCTTCACGGTGGATACCTCAATTTGGCGCTTGACTCATTAACAGGATCAAGCCACCCCCTCTTCCATCCAGCTGTGTGATCATAATCATGTTCTTGCTATCCATTGATTCACAATAGCTATATAATCACTATCTCACAATAAGATTATTATCTATCTTCTAAATATTTCCCCCCTTATAACTCTGCTAAAACAGCACAGTTACGACACTATATCTATGATCTTAATATAATTCTAGCTATGATATTTTAATTAATATTATAATTGAAAACATTATTTTAAAAGATATTTTTTTAAAAGTAAACTTTTATTATGTACATGAAACTTATTTAAGGAAAGTTCAGCGGCAATGATACTGAAAACTCTTTCAAAGCAGGCTAAATAATTTTACAAAAACTTGAACATAAAGAAAAATACTTAAAATTTTACCTTTGTTAAGAAGTTAAGAAAAATTAATTTTAAAAGATAATATTTGCTCAATACTGTCAGGGAACCAACCTTGGGCAACCAGCATGTTATTTTCTGGGAACACAGGCCGCAGGTTTTGCAGGCAGAGCACACCATAAGATTGATGCTAACTTAATAAGTAGGGCATTAATTTTCCCACCCAGGACCACAGGCCAGAACCAGCAATTATAGTGTCAATTACCCCAGTGAGAGTGATGTACACTATCCCAAACAGCTTGTTTGTGTGGTCCAGGGAAAGCTCAGGAGCAGACACGGGCATTGATTTAGGGGTGATTGGCGGCTCCATATCCAACTGGTACAAAGACAGGGAATTATATTTATCTTGTAATAAACAGGGCTCAGTTACGTATCACAGGCATTGTATATTGTATCTAAAAAACACTTTTATTTGGGCCAACAGATCTCACTCTAGTATCTTTTCAAAGGTGAAGTCTTTCTATTCAGGTTTTAAAGGGTACTATTTAAAGTGAACAGGATCAAAGAGGGCAACTGATGGATAATTTGCAGGTTGAGGGGCAGGCGGGCTGGAAGGATTTTGGACTGAGTTGGTAAACAGCAAAGATAAAATAGGGCAGTAATTGAGAAACTAATATCTCATAACCTTTTTTTAAAAAAATAGCAATAAAGTCTTAGCACAAGATCTATAGGTTTATATAGTACTTCACCACCAAACTTTACATTTACTATGTGGGGTTTACCATAAGATTGGGAAATATGAGGTTGGGTGGCCAAGATGCCTGGATTTTGGAGCAGCAAAATGGCACTATTTCTGGGAAGTTGTTTATTGGCTGGATTCTCAAAAAGGGTTTCTTGGCCCTTCTGTTCTTGAATCATAGTCAAGGGTCAGCCTTCAGGTCCACGTTTTTCTTAGGTGGTGAACCTTTATTGGTCACCAAGCTAGACTTCAAACTCATCAAACTAATGGTAGAAATTTCTTTGCCTTCATTAGGTAATTTGCCTAGTCTTTTATTAAGTGGTGTGCTCTCCAAGTTTTAACTGGTATCTTTATCCTGGAAAGAATTGGCAGTCTTGGCTTGAAGGGGCTCAATCCAATATAACATAGGCAGCCATCCCCCTGGTCCTTAGGGCTGGAAGCCTGCAAGTAGCAAGGAACAGGGTTTGAACCCTGCTCTTGGACCTGGGTTTTGAAAAGAGGAAAATTGTCAATTATGATGTCATAAATAATAATATTCACACTTTTTTGATTTTGACCTTACTCCTCAAAATTAATCTGTTTCCAAGTACTTTGGCGCCTCTCTCTAGCCACAACTAGTAGAGATTTATCATTCAGGGCCACAAGGTAATCACATAACCTTCCCTGCCAACTAACAAAGACTTATTACAAATCCAATCCTAAGATTAGGATTTCCTGTCTTGTGTCTGTGACGCGCCTCAGAACATGACAAAAATGGTGCTCACTACAGGGGCTGCAAGCCCCTTGGTTATCCCTTTTGCCACTACGTTTTCAGGACCATTGCCTCCTTCAATACAAAAGCTGTCTTTGCCTAAAATTAACAGCCATCCTATTGAAGAGGACATCTTGGACCCACTTATTGTCCCTACTGTCTTGGACCTAGGAAATGGTCCCTGTCTAGTAGCTTACCCCATGGGTACCCTCAAATTAGAACAAGTCATGGCAGTAGCCCTGGGGTTAGATTGTGAAGGAGCCATCTCTTGCCTTCTGTTGCAGTTTAGTTGGGCCAAATACTACAAATTAATTGTGGCTCCTTGATTTCCACAACATCTCCTCAAAGCAGCTGGCTCCGCTGAGCATTTACTATCATCTTTTGTGCAGCCTGCCTTGGCCCACCATCAAATGGTGTTGTATTCTGAGGCGCGGCACAGACACACAACGGGGAATCCTAACCTTAGGATTGGATTTGTACTAAGCCTCGGTTAGATGACAGGGAAGGCAATAGCGTTTATCTTGTGGCCCTGGATGAATAATCTCTACTGGGCGTGGCTAGAGAGAGGCGCAGAAGTACAGAAGACACAAAGACAAAAATGTGAATAGAATTTAATTTTTATTGGTGAATATGAAATGGAATATATAGTGGTTAGGAATACCACAAATCACTACCAGGACGGTAGGATCACTTGCCACAAGCATGAGTGGGGCAAGTGAGTTGCTGCAGAGTCAGGAAACCAAACAATCATACTTCCTGAAGCGGAAGCCAGTTCATTTTGAGAGTTGAAAGCAAAAGCAAGAGATTTGTCCTCAAAATGGCCCAACAAAGACGAAATCAAAACATGGTGAATGCCGTTATTCACAGCATTGCCCCCCTCTAGATTGGCCTTTGGGGGGTGAAACTTGCAGAGGAACTTGGCATGTACACAGGCAAAAGGACGGCCACTGGAGAGGAGCCTTACAGTGTACTCAGACCCTTGTTTGAAAGTCACCTCTAAAGGACCAATCCATAGGAAGTCTAGTTTGTGCGCGCGCCCACCCACACAGTGTTGATAATATAGGACATGGTCACCAACAGCAAACTCAGGCAAAGGGGAGCGCCCAGCATTGTCAGGAGAGAGTTCAAGCATCTTAGTCTTATAGGCAGAAGTCTAGGCAGTGGCCTATATATCAATGATGCGGTTGACTAAGTCTTTGATGTGGTTGTCAGGGTTCCTGGCCTTATCAGAGGAGAGCAGGGGAACCCCCAAGAGTGACAGAGTGGTGGCTTCACGCCCATACAACATGGCAAAGGGGAGTACCCTGTGATCTTATGCCTGCTCAGACAATAGGCAAAGAGGGCAGCAGGTAAGTATAGATCCCAATTGGCAGCGTCAGAGTAGGTGAGTTTCCTCATGATAGAAACCAGTGTCAAGTTGGCACACTCAACTGCCCCATTAGTGGAAGGATTATAGGGAGCAGAGAACAACTGGTGAGTTCCTAGAGCTTCAACAACAGAGGCTACAAGTTTGGCATTGAAGTTGGTCCTGTTGTCTGATAACAGCACTTGAGGACAGCCATGGCAGTAGAAAACATCCTGCAGCAGGAAGGCAGCGGTAGTCTTAGCAGTGATGTCTTTAGTAGGGCAAGCTTCTACCCACTTGCTGAAGTGGTCAATGTCAATCAGGATAAAGCGGCATCCAGAGTGTGAGCGGGGGGAGAGGACCTACAGCATCAATGCTGACAGTATGAAATGCGTGTTGAGGGAGAACCAATTTGAACTTGTGAGAAGCAGCTCGGGGCCTCTGGAGTTGAAAGTCATAGCAACTAGCTATGACATCTGGGATTTTAGGCAAAGATTCTCCCAGAAGTAATTCTTCTGAAGCCAGTCAAAGGTCTTGGCAATGCCTCCATGGCCAGTTTCTTTATGAGCTTGTGACACCAAGGAGAGGCAAAGACTGGGGTGTACGTATGGTAGGTATTGACCCTGCACCTTCTTGAAGAGTTGGTTGTTGCGTATGAGGGTGTCTTCAGACAATTTGGACAGGGCAAGTTGAACCTCTTCTGTCTCACTTTCCCAGGAAGAAGGGTAGCCAATTAGCTTGTACAGGCAATCTGCCTCAGCAGGATGTATGGCAAGGATGGGCATTTGGGATAGCCCGTCAGTGTTCTGATGTTGAATCCCGGGGCAATGGAGCACAGTGAAGTCATAACCTTGCAGGCAGAGAGCCCATATAGCTAAGCATCCTTCAGTTACCTTAAGTTGTTGTAATCATTTGAGCAAAGCGTGGTCAGTGACAACAATGAAATGGGTACCATATACATAGTGGCAGAATTTTTTGACTGCATGCAGCATAGCAAGGCATTCCTTCTCTGTAACGCTATAATTCTTTTCATGCTTATTTAGCACACGGGAAGTATAGGCTACAGGGTGGTCCACACCCTCATTGTCAAGTTGAGCCAAGATAGCCTCAATATCAAGGTCACTAGCATCAGTGTACAAGATGAATTCATTATTGTAATCAGGGTACACTAAAATGGGTGCTTCTTTGAGTTTCTGCTTTAGAGTCTCAAAGGCTTGCTGTTGACTGGCGGTCCATTTGAAAGAAACATTACGCAATAGTTGGACCCAGGGCTCACTAGTATCAGAAAAATTAGGAATGAATTTTCTATAGTAACCCATCATGCTCATAAAGTCTTGTACTTCTTGGAGATTGGTGGGCGGAAGCATTTTGTTGATGGCTTCAACCTTCTTGGTCATTGGACAAATTCCCGTTTGGGTTACTTCATGGCCCAGGCATTCAAGGTGCTCTTTGAAGAAAGCACACTTAGAAGGCTTTAACTTGAGGCCAGCTTCTTGGATATTTATGAACACCTCTTTAAGATGGGCTAGGTGATCATTAAAAGTTGCACTGAAGACTGTTATATCATCTAGATAGACTAAGACACACAACAACTTCAAGTCACGCAGGATGGAGTCCATGGCCCTCTGGAAAGTTGCCTGGGCATTACAGAGCCCTTGAGGCATGCAAGCAGGCTCAAACAATCCTTCTGAGGTGATGAGTGCAGCCTTCTGAAAGTCTTCAGGAGAGAGGTCAACTTGCCAGTAGCCAGACACCAAATCCATGGCACTGAAAAACTTAGAACCTCCAAGGCGTCAAAGGGCGTCATCAATGCGTGGTAAGGGATAGGAATCTTTCTTGGTTAGAGAATTCAACCTTCAATAGTCCATCACAATCCAGTGTTCACCATCCTTTTTCTTTAAGATGAGCAGAGGAGAAGCCCAGGGACTCTGAGAGGGAGCTAGCAGTCCAGCGTCCAGCAGTTGTTTGAGCTCCTTAGAAACCTGCTCATCTTCTACTCAGCTGTGGCGGTATGGCTTGGCACAAAAGGGGGGAGCATCTCCTGTGTCAATCTGATGTATCACACCTTTGGCTAGCCCATAATTAGTACTATATTTAGCAAATATTTCTGAGAACTGGTCTAGTAAATCAAGTACCTCTTTCTGTTGGACCTGTGACAACTGAGGGAAGTCTTGGGCAGTGAACAGAGATAGGACTTGAGGCTTGTCTTTGGGTAGGTTAAAGTCTTGAAACGTTCCAAAAGGGTGAAGAGACAAGACGTCAGGAGCATTTAACAATTTTTCTGTAACCAAAGACCTGTCCTCTGGATACAGTCATAGGAAGCGCATTAAGGTTGGCAACTAGTAATTGAACGGGATCCTTGTGGGAGACGTCCAGAATTCCAGGACAAAGGTAAGGCTTGTTACGCCCCAGCAAAGGAGGGGAATACAGCTCTAAGAAAGTCTGTTCAGGTAGTTCATATGATATCTGGGAGTCTAGGATAGCCTGAGATCCTGGGGAGATGGTGATAGCAGACATGGCCATGAGAGGGATTCCCTCAGTTGCGGGACAAGCCATGGGAGGACACTTCATGTTGGTGGAATGAGTTCAATATTTTAGGGAGAAAGCCCCAGTGGGGTACTCCAGAGTACATGTCTTCAACTGTTTACCAGGAACTTTGATGAGCTCCTCAAAGATCAGAGGGACTTCATACCCTAGGATAGAAAGATAGCCATCCTTTAGGTTGATGATCCCATTATATTCCTGAAGGAACTGGGTACCAACCAAAAGGTCATAGCTCTCATTTTCTAGAACAACAGCTGGCGCAGCCAACAGGAGTTTACCAAATTGCATTGGTAAAGCAGAGTACGCACCAATGACGCAAGTCATGGAGAGACCAGCAGTGCCATAGGATTGATGGTAGTTGAGATCAGGGACCAGATTAAGTTTCTTCATTGGTTTAGAAGAAACAACGTTGACAGGAGAACCAGTGTCCAGGACAGCTTTGATCTTGACCTTTTGGATAGATATCTCTACTTGGGTGGTGGTGCGTCCAAAGGGTGGAAGAACAGCCAAGATATCCTGTGCCTCAGCTAGTTCCTTGTCCCATTTCTCAATCATGCATTGTAGTCACAGAAACTCCTTATATACAGTTTGGAGAGGGAGTGAGACAGATACATTATTGAAAAAGGCGTCTGCAACTTCAGCGGCTTCCTCTGATGAATCCACTAATACAGGGGACCGTTTTGCCTAAGTAAGATAGGGGCGGGAGACAACTGCTTTGGCCTCAGACAAGGGCTTGGTGGTAGTTGTAGTCTTCCCAGATTTCAGCTTGTAGGGAACTGCAATAGTCTCTGGGACAGCAAGAACAGAATACCCATATGCATCAGGGTCTTCAACATCAGATTCATCCACATCAGAATCATCAGAAATGTCATGGAACAGAAGGAGGATAGGAGGAGCCTCACCATCAGCAGGCTCAGAGTCAGTAGCAGGCAGGGGTGTAGGAGGAGACTGGGAAGAATTGTCAACCAAGAGTGTCTCTGCCTCTAGGTTGACTGTTTTTTCCCCAACTGATCCTTGGGATCAGCTCCTTCAACCCATGGATTGGTGCAGACGCGAGAGTGGTGGCCTATCTGACCACAGTTGTGGCAACCCTGACGTCAAGGAGGATTCTGGGAGTTCATAGTGAGGATACAAGGGCCTTGAGAAGAGGAGCCAGAGTTGGAAGCGGCACAACTTTCCTGAACAACTGCCCCAGAATGGTTAAGATGCATATCTTGGAGCAGTGTTTTTATGCTTTTCATGGAGGACAGCATAGCCTTGTGGGCCTTGAAATGGAGGCATAGGAGTTGATTCACCTTGAGGGCCTGGGCACAGGCCATATATGCTTCATGCGCTGTCAATTGTCTGCTTGTTATTAACTGTTGTCCCTCCATGTAAAATTTGTCAGCATATTCAGCTAATGTCTCTTTGGGCTTGAAGGATATGTGCATGAAGGCATCATTTTTCACCTCCAGGCTAAGATCACCACCAAACTTGTCAATCAAGAGTTGTTTCATGTCCTCCCAGGTCTCAATGGAGGGCAGCTCTGGAACAACTACCTCCTGACAGGTTGGGTGTAGGCAAGTCAGAATATGTTCTTTCTTAACTTCATCTGATGCTTGTCTCATAGCAGTCTTGTAAATAGTTAAGAAGGCTGCAATAGTCGAGGTTTTAGGATCAAACACTTGCTTAAAAGTAGGCTTGAAGTGTGCCTCAGGAGTTGGACCATCATTGTTGCTATCAAGTACATTTATGCGCAAGGAGAACTCAGCTTCAGATTTGGAGGGGGGTTGTCTAGCCCACAGTTGTTGAACACTTTCTTCAAGGGTCGTCAGAGTCTCAGTAGTTCTGGCACCTGTAGTGTTGGCTAGAGCGGTCTGTTGTTCAGTAAAATATAGGTGTTGTCCTTGGGTAGTGACAACTGTGGAGAGTTCAGCCAGTTGCAAAGTAAGGGATTGCCCCACTGATAGGCAAGGGGCAAACCTGTTGTTTACCAAATCAATCAGCTCATTCATCTCCTGTATGTCTCTGTCCAACTCAGACTGGTCTTGTTTCAAATGGTCCACCTCATTAGCTAGAACAATCAACTCCCTAGCGCAGTGGATTTGAGGAGCCCCCTCCAAACCAGGACAACATCCATCTTCCTCATTAACCCTGTATGGACTAGCAGCGGCCGTCACTACCTCACGTAAAGCAGCAATTTCCTGCTGTAGTTCAGCGACCTGAGAAGTCAGCGCAAGAACCTGGGGATCAGGTTGAGGCATTTCAGTAGGACGTCCTTGGCTACATGTGGAAGCACGTAATTCCCGGATGACTTCCCAGATTCTCTGCTCTCTGTCCACCAGATCATCAGCAGGAGGGGAAGGCGGAGCATCAGGTTTGGGAGAGGACAGCTCATTCACCTGACTATGAAGTTTGGCAATAGCGGCAGCAGTGGTAGCTCTTTCTTGATCAAATTTTGCACCAAGATCATTTAGACCTTGGGCAGCAAGGTCAGCTACCTGTTGCAATTGCTCAAAGGAATAGACACTGAATGCATTGAGCTGTTGCACTAGGCGCTCAAAATCAGAGAGATAAGCATTTAGGGTGGAGTCTACTTGAGTGCGCCAGGGTTGTTCTAACTGGTGAAACTCATGTAGTTGCTCCCTAACGTACTCAGGGATGGACTGGCGTATTTGCTTGATGGAATTGACTAAACGTGTTTGAGAGGTGACCAAATCACGCTGATTGTCAGATATCAGGGAAAACAGGGAATGAAGCCATTGTTGGTAGGCAGCAAACTGGTCCCAATGATGGGTAACAGCTGCTTGTAGAAACAAGATTTCTTGAACGTGGAGTCCCAACACCATCTGGTGATGGGCCAAGGCGGGCTGTACAAATGATGACATCAGATGATCAGCAGAGCCAGCTGCTGGGAGAAGGTGTTGTGGAAACTGAGGGGCCACAATTAACTCATAGTATTTGGCACAGCTAAACTGTAGCTGAAGGCGAGGGATGGCCCTGTCCCAAGCTATCCCAAGGGCTACTGCCATGACTTGTTCCAAGTCAGGGGTACCCATAGGGTAAGCAACTAGGCAGGGACCATTCCCAAGGTTCAGTACAGTAGAGACAATAGGCAGGTTGGCAATGTCTTCCTCAATAGGAGGGCTGGTAATTTCAGGCAAGGTTGACTCCCAAATAGGCGGAGGCAAGGGACCTTCAAATGTAGATGCAAAAGGGATAACCAAGGGGCTTACAGCCCCTGTAGTGAGCACCATTTTTGTTGTGTTCTGAGGCGCAGCACAGACACACAACAGAGAATCCTAACCTTAGGATTGGATTTGTACTAAGTCTTGGTTAGATGACAGGGAAGGCAATAGTGTTTACCTTGCGGCCCTGGATGAATAATCTCTACTGGGTGTGGCTAGAGAGAGGCGCAGAAGTACAGAAGACACAAAGACAAAAATGTGAATAGAACTTAATTTTTATTGGTGAATATGAAATGGAATATATAGTGGTTAGGAATACTACAAAACACTACCAGGACGGTAGGATCACTTGCCACAAGCATGAGTGGGGCAAGTGAGTTGCGCAGAGTCAGGAAACCAAATAATCATACTTCTTGAAGCAAAAGCCAGTTCATTTCAAGAGTCAAAAGTAAAAGCAAGAGATTTGTCCTTGAAATGGCCCAACAAAGGCAAAATCAAAACATGGTGAATGCCATTATTCACAACAAATGGTGTTGGGGCTCCACGTCCAAAAAAATCTTGTCTCTACAAGCAGCAGTTACTCATCACTGGGACCAGTTTGCTGCCTAACAACAATAGATTCATTCCCTGTTTTCCTTGGTATCTGAAAATCAGCGCAACTCTGTCACCTCCCAGACCTTTTTAGTTAATTCTATTGGAAAAATGTGCCAGTTTATCCCCAAATACATGAGAGAGCGTCTACACAAGTTTCACCAGCTAGAACAACCCTGGCAAACTCAGGTGGATTCCACCTTAAACGCTTATCTCACTGACTTTGAGCAACTTTTGCAATAGCTCAATGCCTTCAGTATATATTCCTTTGAGCAGCTACAGCAGGTAGCAGACTTTGCTGCTAGCAGCCTTAATGAACTCAGTACCACATTTGAGCAAGAAAGAGCGGCCACCGCTGCTGCCATAGCCGAACTCCAGACTCAAGTAAATGAATTGTCTACCCCTAAATCAGATGCCCTGCCTTCTCCTCCATCTGATGATTTGGCAGATATGGAGAATAGACTATGGGATGCTATTTAAGAGCTACAAGCATCTACCTGTAGTCAAGGTTGTTCTACTGAAGCGCCTCAGCCTGATCCTCAGGTGCTTGCTCTGACAACTCAGATTGCTGACTTACAACAAGAGGTTGCTACCTTGCGTGAGATGTTGGCGTCTGCCGTTATTCCAACTGGGGTTACTGGTGAAGATGGTTGTTGCCCTGACTTTTCAGGAGCTCCTTGCATTCATTGTGCTAGAGAGTTGATAGCTCTAGCTAATGAGGTGGACCATTTGAAACAAGACCACTCTGAGCTAGACAGAGATGTACAAGAGATGAGTGAATTGATTGACTCAGTAAACAACAGGTTTGCCCCTTGCCTCTCAGTGGAACCTCCTTTGACTCTTGTTTGGCTGAGCCTTCAACTGTGATGATTACTAATGGTCAACAGTTAGATATTACTAAATAGCAGACTGACCTGGACAACAATGTGGCTGCCTGTACCTCTGAGACTTTGACCACTCTTGAAGAAAGTGTTTTCCAGCTGTGGGCACAACAGCCCCCTTCATAATCAGAAGCTGAATTCTTCTGGTGTATAAAATTTCTAGATAATAACAATGGTAGCCCTACTCCCAAAGCTTGCTTCAAACCTACCTTTAAATAAGTCTTTGACCCTAAACATCCACTATTGCGGCTTTCCTGAACATCTACAAAACAGGCATGCAAAGGGCCTCTGATGAGGTTAAGAAAGAACACATTCTAGCCTGCTTGCACCTAACCTACTAGGAGGTGATAGTGCTGGAGCTTCCCTCCATTGAAAGTTGGAAGAGAAGAAACAGCTTCTGATCAATGAGTTTGGTGGCAACCTTAGTTTGGAAGTGAAGAAGAACGCTTTTATTCACATTGCCTTCAAAACCAAAGAGACTTTGGCCAAGTATGCAGACAGGTTATGACAGTCCACATTTTTGGTGGTTTGCAGGCAGGACTAATGTTGGCTGAGTAAAAGTTTGTTGATTGTTGAAGGTAGAGGCCTAGTAGAAAATGATGGCTACTAGGAAAGGTAAGGCCTAGCTAGTAGGTGTAAAGACTACTAGAGGCAGATGATGTCTCCACCCAGCAGAAGATATTGGCTGCTGTGGGATAGAGGTCTTCACTCAGCAGGGAACTAGGGCTGCTTGGGGTGAGTAATGAGATAGCTTAGCAGGAAACTTTAGCTGCTTGGGATGGGGAGTGATCCAGCCTCATGGGTAGTGTGTGCTACTCAGACTGGAGTATGTTTAGACCCTGGTAGGTAACGTGACTGTCAGGGTAGAAGAGTGTGCCAGCATGGTAGGCCACTAGGCTACCAGGGCTGTAAGTTTTGGACCCCTGGAAGGTAGCGCAGGATGCCAGGGAGGGAATGAGCTTTGAGAGCTCTATGTACCCTGATACGCTTACAAGAGGTCTGTGAGAAAGCATCCTATCTAATGGACTGGTAGGGTGTCCTCGTTTATGTCCCCATGGGAGCTTTGAGAAAAACCCAAAGTAAGCATTGGAGGGAATAGATTTGCTCAGAGGTGTCACCAAGGCGGTTTTCTTGGGGAATCAAGCTGCAGAACTTGGTGTGATCAGGCCTCTGGGAAGTAAAGCGGATTACTTTGCAACTGAAAGCCCAAATTTGATCACCTGGGTGAGTAAAAACAATGCATAGACATTGATCTATTGTTGAATGGTCTAAGTGGATTGCCACTTGCAAGGGCCCAGTCAAACACTAGTTTAATGTAGACTCATGCCTGGGTCTACAGGTTCTGGTAACAGGGACTGAGATAAAGAACCAAGGTGGTTCACGGGATCAGCAGAGAAGACTAGTAAGAAGGACTGTTTGATCACAGTGGAGACTAGTTGAGGGACTGTTGGTTCATATTAAAGTTTGGAATCAAAAAGGGTTCTTTGCGCAGGTGGAACCAATGTGGTTCCTAGGGAGAATAAGTTGAAGGTCTCAGAGATTATGATTCAGGAGTATCTGATCATGATAAATGAGTAGCCAGAGGACTGATGAGCTGTTGGAGACTGAAATGAGCTGGCCAAAAGACCAGAAGATAATGGTGAAGGACTGGTGGTCCAAAGAAATGAGCCAAGATTTTGCTAAATTGATTTGCTGAGGTGGTAAAATGTGGAATGGTTTGCCTTGGTTTAGTAGTAAACTCAAGAAGGAATATGAATAGAAAAGTGGGTAAGAGATTTATTTATTAAGTTCCTAGGATAGATGAAGTTATGTTGCTATGAGAGCTGGATACAAAGTTGTTTTAGTGGGATGTTTTTCCTTGGATTTTACTATACTTGTAAATATATGGGGGAAACATTGAAGAGGTCCAAAAAGAACAATTTAAATAGTATTATAATATTTAAATTGGTTCAGGTTGAATGCAGGGAAGACTGGTGCTAGAATAATGGACTGGTTAATGCTTTGGTGCACAAATAGTTGTCAATTTGAGCAGTTTGAGCAGTGGAAATTTTTTCTTAGTTGAATTCCGGTGGAACTTCAGAAATGGTCTATTTCTGTGCTTTTTAATTCATTGGTTGAGTCCTGGAAGGTTTCCTGATGAAAATGATTGGTTGGAAGCCAAAAGCTTAAAGTATAAGCAAGAAAGTAGTGAATTAATACTTAAGCCTTTGAGAAAGTAAGTATGTAAGCTTAAGTTATTATAGGGAAAAGTGAGCGGCAATGGTTTAAGCTTTTTAAGAAAGCCATATTGAAGACAGAACCGTTGAGAAAAAAACACTAAAAGAAGGAAGCTAGTTGAAAAGTTACAAGGTCTTTCTGGGTCTTTGACGGTGTCTTTCTGGTTCTTTTACAGAGTATTTTCTGGGTCTTTTAAGTTTCTGCAAAAAGGTTTTAGAAGCTTTTTGATTGCCAGCAGGAGCTTGGTTGGACTTATAATAATGGAATAACAAGCCACTAGATCTTTAAAGAGAGCTGAAGCCCAAGATAATGGAGCAGGAGCCCAAGAATAAGGAGCTGGATCCTAAGCGCAGCACAGGAGTCTAATTCTAAGGTGCAGAAGTCCAAGTTTAAGGTGCAGGAGTCCAAGTCTAAGGAGCAGAAGTACAAGACTAAGGTGAATGAGTCCAAGACCAAGTACAAGGAGTCCAATATATTGTTGAAGGACTCTAAGTATTGACAAACCCATATTATTTCCCTGATCCCCCGGGCCAAATACCAGAAGGTTTCTAAGGGTATCTTTCTTCTGAGAGTGAATAAAAGCCCATTTTGACCCCTATAAATATTTCTGAGATACATTTCCCCTTACTAGAGAATGAAAAACCCTTCCAGCTGGTCCCTGGCTATGATTCAGGATACACTTTGGGGACTGATGGACAGGAACCCCACACTGGTTCTATATGGAAGGACAGTAATTGATAACCAGCAGACATCTGACAGCGCACAAAGCCTACATGGCTTGCACTCAAGCTCTCAAAGTTAATTAACTTCTGTGCCTCCATTTTAAAGCTCACAAGGCCATGCTCTCATCTATGAAGAGCATAAAAACACTGTTGCAGGATATGCATCTTGCCCACTCTGAAGCTGTTGTGAATGAGAATCAAGCAGCCTCTAACTCTGGTTCTTCTTCTCATGGCCCTCAAATCCTCACTATTAACCTAGATCCTCCTAGGCGTCAAGGTTGCATTAAACTGCAGAAAGATAGATCACTGCTCTTGGGTCTGTACCAATCCTTGGGTTGAAGGTGCTAATCTCAAGGACCAGGCGGGAAAAGAATAGTCAACCTAGAGTCAGAGACACTATTGGTTAACAATCCTTCCCAGTCTCCTTCAATTCCCCTGTCTGTAGCAGACTCTGAGTATGCCAGCACTGAAGCTCCTCCCATTCTGCTATTATTCCATGCTATTTCTGATGACTAAGACATGGATAATTCAGACATTGACAATTCCAATGCCTACAGATACTCAGTTCTAGCAGTTCCTAAAACCATTACAGTCTCTTACAAGCTACTCTCTGGGAAAGCTACAACAACTACCAAGCCTCTGCCTGAAGCCAAGGAGGTTGTCTCTAGTCCATATATCACACAAGCTATGAGGTCTTGTGGGGTTCCTGGTCACCAGTCCCCAAAGTGTGTCCTGGGTCATAGCCAGGGACTGGCTTGAAGGAGTTGTCATTCCCCAGCAGTGGGGAGTGGTTGGCGAGGAACTTGTACTTGGCCTACACATAAGGGCAAACTCTTCCAGTACCTTCTCAATTACTAGGCGGGTGTCTTCACCATATACTTGTACTTCAGCAGGTGCTAGCCCTTCTGTGGGCCAATACCAATCCTGTAACAGCCTAGTAAATTCAGTTCCTATAAAATCCCTTCCTGTGAGAGAGGGGGCTAAACTAACTAAGTTTGGCTCCCATCCCAGTGAAACAAACCACCAGGATGCCACCCAGTGAAGGACTGGGATGGCCGCTCTAAGGGGGGACCAGAGGGGAGGACACTGTGAACAGTTGAGGGAAGTAGGATTTCAATCCCATCAGCACAAGACCAGTGATCAACCAAGGGGCACAAGAGGGAGCGGGAGGGGACAACTTGAGAACCTCAAGGGGGACCAAATCACTCTTTTCCAGGCTGGGAAGGGGAGGCATTGATGTTTTCTCTCCCTCAGAGGAGGGTGAGATATAATCAACAACATCCAAATCTAGGTCATCACACGTCAAACTTTTCACCACAGCCTCTCCAGAGAGGAGGAGACCACTAGGAAAATTCAGAAGGCTGGAAGGGTTATCACCCACAAGCCAAGCAGAAGAGGTGATTTTAGACCACAAGTTTGGCAAGGTCAACCACAGAAGTAACAGAAATGGGGCCAGGGAAAACACAACAAATTTAAAGACTGGGAGTATCATGATTGCAATCTCCTCAAAATTTGGGAAGATTGGCAAAGTTTTTAAAATTGCAAGCAATAAATAATAGTTCAACAAGGGCAACCACAAGAAGGAGGGCAAAAGAAGCAACAGATTTGGTTTGGAGAGCTTAGGCGTAGTCTCGGGTGTCTTGAACTTCACAAAAAGCAAAAGCGGGTTTGGAAACAATAAATTTAAAGAAAATTAAAGATAATAATAGGTATTATATTGAAAATTAAATAAAATTTTAGGTTTAAGTGCTGCTTTTGAAAGCAAAAGGAAGCAACAACTATGCGCTGAGACCTCTTCAGAAGGCTCCAGAAGAGTTCCTGGGTTTGAAACAGGAGGGTATAAGGTAAGTGTTGAGAAAAAACTAACACTTTAATCTTTAGATTGTAGAAACTCCAAATAAGGGGGTTCAACCAAGATAAAATTTAAAATTGTGTGCAACAAATCCTAACTTTTTAATTAAAAGGGATAATAGACAAGCAGGGGACTGTAAGTCCCCTTGCTGTGTAAAAGGGAGTGTGCTGCAAGGGAAAGGATCACATGACTGCAGGGCTTGAATCTGATTGGGTGGGGGAGAAATTTTGCAGGTCAGGGCCAGGGAAACTGGAGGGTTTCATCTTAATTTCTACAGTACTGCCTGATTGGCTGGAGGGGCTTTCAGGGACTTGGAATTCACTTGAGCTTTTGGGTGTTGATGTGGCAACACACAATTGGTTGGATCTGATAGCTTTTAAAAGTGGGCAACACCAAGCCAGTAAGTAGTCCAAATCAATTAACGTTTCTTTCCAGGAGGGAACAACCAGAGCCAGGAGGTCTGCAGAGTAGGCCAGAACAAATCTCTTGTCAACAGTATGAGCTAAATTACCTAGAGAGTTAAGTGGCTTGGCTGTAATTTTTGGGCCTTTTTTGGTGTGGCAGGGGAAAACGGTTTGATCTAAGGCCAAAGGTGGCAGTGGACTTACACTTTCTCTATCTGTCATTTCAAGATGCCTAGTCACTTATTCCCACTCCTCCTGGGCTGACTTACTGGAGGCAAATCTCCTACAACCTTGGCAATAGGTATCCTCCTCCCCTTGGCTAGGGTAGAAGATATGGGGTAGTTTACTCATAGAACTTGTATTTTTATCACAGGAAATTTGAGCAGGGGCTGTAATAGGCTTTTATTCACAGTCAGAAGGAAGATCCCTTAGAAACATTCTGATATAATGCCTGTGTAGAGGAAACAATAAGGTTTTGTCAACACTTGGAGTCCTCCAACAATCTCTTGGACTCCTTGTACTTGGTCTTAGGCTCCTTCTCCTTTGTCTTGGGCTCTTGCACTTCAGTATTGGGCTCCTGCAGTCTGTTCCAGCTCTGGCTTCCTTTGCTTAGTCTCTGACTCCTTCTGTAGTTCTTGTGGCCTTTGTAATCCACTTGATCCAGCCCAGAAGAGTCTCAGATAGCTCCTCCTTTTATAGCTCCTTGTTTCAGACCAAAAATCTCTCTTAGAACTCTTTTTTTACAAGCTTCAACTATCCAGTTTTTCTTTCTCTATAATTTATTAAACTTTAGCCTTACTTCAGCTAATGAAAGCTCTGAATTTTTGGCTTCTGCTCCTCATTTTTTAGGCTTTAACTCTTAAGTTAAAGCCCTCAAAACACTGATTAAATAGACTCTGGCTTGCAGCCAATCATACACCTCAATTCCATGGTTTTGCCAAAAAGTTCACCTGAATGACCCAATCTTGACTATGGTTTAAACCTGAGGCTGTCTTACTCTGGGTAAACCACTGCTCTGCGTTTCAAACAGTTTTACCGTAATTCCCGTCATGTTTCTCCGGCAAATCTCAAGCACTTCTGTATATGTTTTTCTTAAGTGAATTTCAAACCCTTGATTTTACAATGTTTCTCCGTGTTTTCCTCAACATTTTGCGGCTTTGAACCCACTTGCTTCTTGCCCTTTTGCCTCTCCTAATTGTTCTTGGCAAAATTTGCTCTTTTGCCCTCACAGTTTCTCCATCCTATTTCTGGCCCCTCTCTGGCTCCATTCTGGCTTATTTCAACCCAATAAATTCCAAGTTAAAATCTTGTAAATTATTCTTTCTCTTTCTTTTACCTTGTAATATGATATAATAATTAATTCTTTTCCATACTATATTTTTGGCATCATTAAATCCTTTTTAAATTGCTTCTTTTCTTAATATTTATTCTTTAAAGACACCAAAATCAGCCTTCTAGCTTCTAATTCCAGTCTAGCTAGTCCTTCTAGGTCTTTTTCTAGTCCTACACTCACATATTTTGATCCTTCTGCCTGTTTTTCAATCATATAGAACATCTCATTTCCAGTCTTCAATTTAACCAGCAATCAGTCCATCTCAGTCAACAAACAGCCTATTCCAGGCTCCAAACAGCTCATCAGTCTTCTGGCTACTCCTTTATTATGACCAGCTACTCCTGCATCATATCTCTGAGCCCTTCAACCTATTCTCACTAAAACCACCTTTGTTCCACCTGCACAAAGAACTCTTTTTGGTTCCAAACTTTAATATGAACCAACAGTCCCACAACTAGTCTTTACTGTGATCAAATATTCCTTATTACTAGTCTTCTCTTCTGATCCCCTGAACCACCTTGGTTTTAAATCTCAGTCCCTGTTAATAGAACCTGTAGACCCAGGCATGAGTCTACATTGAACTGGTGTTTGACTGGGCTCTTGCAAGCAGCAATCCACTTAGGCCATTCAACCATAGATAAATGTCTATGCATTGTTTTTACTCACCCAGGTGATTAAATCTGGGCTTTCAGTTGCAAAGTAATCAGCTTTACTTCTCAGAGGCCTGATCACACCAAGTTCTGCAGCTTGATTCCCCAAGAAAACCGCCTTGGTGACACCTATGAGCAAATCTATGCCCTCCAATGCTCACTTTGGGTTTTCCTTTAAAGCTCTCATGGGGACATAAACGAGGACACCCTATCAGTCCATTAGATAGGATGCTTTCTCACAGACCTCCTGTAAGCGCTTCAGGGTACGTAAAACTCTCAAAGCTCATCTCCTCCCTGGCAGCCTGCGCTACCTGCCAGGGGTCCAAAACTTACAGCCCTGGTAGCCCAGTGGCCTACCATGCTGGCACACTCTTCTACCCTGGCAGTTGCGTTACCTGCCAGGGTCTAAACATACTCCAGTCTGAGTAGCACACACTACCCATGAGGCTGGATCACTCCCCACCCCAAGCAGCTAAAGTTCCCTGCTAATCTATCTCATTATTCACCCCAAGCAGCCACAGTTCCCTGCTGAGTGAAGACCTCTAGCCCACAGCAGCTAATATCCTCTGCTGGGTGGAGACCAAAATCTGCCCCCTAGTAGTCTCTCCTCCTACTAGCTAGGCCTTATCCTCCCTACTAGGCCTCTACCTGCAATCAACCAACAACACATTGTCAATATAGAGCATAGCATCTTTATTTGAAGCCAAATCAACCCTCGCCTGCAAATTGCTTACATTTGGATCATCACAGGTCTCTTGTGCCTGTGGAATCTTTTGAAGTAGCAGCTGAAGTAGCTGATGCTGTTTTCAAAAATGTTTTAGTCTTACTTCCCCTTCAGCTGTCTACAAGGAGTTTTCAGGCTTGAGGTGCATGATCCAAAGGTGAGACAAAGAACTAGCAGAAGCCCAAGATATCCTTACTGTATTACCACCCTTTGGTTGTACTACTACTTGTGTAGAGATATCCATCTAAAAGGTGAAGATCAATGCCATATTAAACATTAGGTCTCCTGTTAATGTTGCTTCCTAAAAGCTTGTAAAGAAGCTTAAACTTGCTCCAATATGAATTACACTAGTTGTATGGTACTTCTGGGTTATCCATGAATCAGCTATAGGGGCCTATTTTGCCTTCCCTATGTGGTTTGGCAAACTACTCTTGGCTGCACCTGCTATAGTCTTGGAGAACAAGAGTTACAGCTTTAATTGGTACCCAGTTCCTTAGAGAGTACAATGAGATTATCAACTTAAAAGATGGCTATCTCTCTATCTTAGGGTATGAAGTCCCTTTAATTTTTGAGGAGCCTTTCAAAGTTCTGTGAAAATGCCTCAAGATGTGTGCCTTAGAGTATCCTACTGGTGTCTTCACTTTGAAGTACTGTACCCACTTGTCTAACATGAAGTGTCTTACTATAGCCTGCCCTGCGTCTGAAGGGATTTCACTCCTTGCCACTTCTTCTGTGACCATCCCCCCTGGCTCTCAAGCCATCATGGACTCTCAGATATTGTGCAAGTTGCCTGAGAGCACGTTCTTAGAGCTGTACTCTCCTCCCTTGCTAGGCCGCAATGAACCCTACCTCTGCCCGGGGATCATAGATGTCTCTAAAAAGATCATGTCCAGTTGTTGGTAGCTAACTTAAAAGCTCTCCCCATAAATGTATTCAGAGGCCAGATTGTTGGCTATAAAAAGTTGCTAAACGCTCCTGATTTGCTATTGCTAAATCCCTTTGGTACCTTTCAGGACTTCAACTTACCTGAAGACAAGCCAAAGGTCCTATCTCTGTTTACAGCTCAAGACTTCCTATAATTGTCCCCAGTTCAACAGAAAAAAGTACTCAACCTGATGAATCAGTTTTCAGATATCTTTGCTAAGAATAGCACCAACTATGGCCTAGCTAAAGGAGCTATTCATCATATTTGACACTGCTGATTCCCCCTCTTATGAGCTAAACCTCATTGCTGTAGTCAGGTAGAAGACGCTCAGGTATCTAAGGAACTCAAGCAGCTATTAGACGCTGGGTTGCTTGCCCCTTCCCAGAGTCCACGTGCCTCATCTTTGCTCATATTGAATAAGAAGGATGGAGGTCACTGCATTGTGATGGACTATTGATGGTTGAACTCCTTAACCAAGAAGGATTCTTACCCCTTGCCACATATAGATGATGCACTTTGCTGCCTTGGAGGTTCTAAATTCTTCTCAGCTATAGACTTGGCATCTGGCTACTTGAAAGTTAACTTCTCTCCCAAAGATAGACAGAAGGACGCACTCATCACCTCTGAGGGATTGTTTGAGCCTACACATATGCTACAAGGACTCTGCAATGTCCTGGCTACCTTCCAAAAGGCCATGGACTCCATTCTTTATGATCTGAAGCTTTCTTATGTCCTGGTGTATTTGGATGATATAAATGTCTTCAGTGCAACCTTTACTGATCACAGTCCATCCGAAGGAAGTATTCCTTAAGATTTAAGAGGCTGGCCTCAAGTTTAAACCATCTAAGTGTGCTTTCTTTGAGGAACATCTCAAATTCTAGGGCCATAAAGTAACCCAAACAGGGATTCAACCTATGACCAAGAAAGTTGAGGCTATCAATAAAATGCTTCCACCTACCAATATACATGAAGTACAAAATCTTTTTGGGCATGATGTGGTACTACAGACAGTTTATCCCTGACTTTGCTGACACTAGCAAACCTCTGGTTCAACTTTTATGCAATGTCCCCTTTGAATGGACCTCTATTCAGCAACAGGGCTTCAAGACTCTTAAGCAAAAACTCAAAGAGGCTCCCATTTTGGTGTATCCCAATATGATAAGGAGTTCATCCTTTACACAGATGCTAGGGACCTAGCTATTGAGGCCATCCTGGCTCAACTAGACAATTAAGGTGTGGATCACCCTGTAGCTTATACCTCTCATGTCCTCAACAAACATGAGAAGAACTATAGTGTCACTGAGAAAGAATGTCTTGCTTTATTGCATGTGGTTAAGCAATTCTGCCATTACATATATGGCACCAATTTTACAGTGGTCAACAACCATGCCTTGCTTAAGTGGTTACAACAGCTTAAGGAACCAGAAGACCAACTAGCTAGATGGGCTCTCTGCCTACAAGGCTACAACTTTACAGTAATACACTGCCCCAGGATTCAACATCAAAACACTGATGGATTGTCCAGAATACTCATCCTTTCTCTACACACTGCTGAGGATGATTGACTATATGAAATAATTGGTTATCTTTCCTCCTGGGAGAACAAGACGGAAGAAGTTTGTATTACCCCATCCAAACTATCTGAAGACACGCTGATTTGTGACAACCAGCTCTTCAAAAATGTGCATTTATAATAGCTTCCCTATTTAACCCCTAGCCTTTGCCTTTTGTTGGTGTTCCAAGCTCATAAGGAGACAGGACACTGAAGTGCTGCCAAGACTTATGCCTGGCTCCAGAAGAATTACTTCTGGGAAAATCTTTGCCTGCTGATCCCAGATGTTATTGCTAGTGTTGAGGGTCTGGATTTACAAGCATTCTGGCTACTGCTAACCTACTTAACATCCAGCCATTTCCTGATTTAGTTGCCTTCCAATATACTGTTTGATATACCAAGAATGGTAACCAAGCAATATCAACTAACTGTCCAATTATCCAGTGGCTCAAACCCATCTAGCACATGACCAACCCCTAGGTTCAATCCAACTAAATCCCTGCCACAGTCAAGTCTATATAAGTCTAAAGTATTATCCAATAAAATATAATTCTCTTCTTTCTTAATTTCATATTTGAAGCTTCCTCAAAAGGCGCTCCTTATCACTGATAGCAGCTACGGTTTTTTGACCAAGTCCATGAGAGAGAGAATGACTGATCAAAACCCACCCACCTTTGCTCACGTACTCAACCAGGCCACATCCCAGGATACCTGGAAAACATACTTCTGTGCCCACAACATCAATGAGGATATACCTAATGAATGCGCCATATTTGAAGGTCCAGTCATGCCCAAAGCACGCACCAAGATTATTCAATACAGTTGCTCTCTTCAACCACAAACAAACGCAATAACACCTATCACAGGTGAAGTTACCAACACCAAATACATTGGTATCAACAAGTTCTTTGATAAAAACAAAGAAAACATCATCAACTGGCTAGACCACTCAGCCGCTAAACTCTGCGCCAGCTGCATCCCCAACAAGAAATGGGTCCAGGAAGCCAGCAAGCTCCTGTACAAGGCTGCAGCTAACTGGTTTGCCACTTGGGTTGGCTCACAAACTGACAAACAGCTTGACAACTGGGAATAGTTCAAAGCAGATATCATGCACAATTTTGCGTCACTGAATCCCTCCAAGACATTGCAATACAGCTCAGTGATCTTCCTCAAAAGACCACTATCACAGCTTACACCAATGAATTTGAGTATATACATTGCAAAATCCAGAACCAAGCACAAGCTGATAACATACATAACAGAGCATCATTCATCAACAGAATGAAATCCTCTGTTGCTGCCCTCATCTGCCCAGAGGCCAACACCTCCATGCCTGCGCTCATTGCAGAAGCCAAGCGCGCAGAAAAATGGGCAAACATGGAATATGCTGCATGCAACAGCAATTGCTCCGCAAACAACAATGGCAGAGAAAATGCCAATGTCAATAAACGCCAAAATACTGACCATAACAACAGCAACTCTAATTGTAACAATGGCAATTGTAGCCAAAGTGCAAACTGCTCCTGTCCCAAGAAAGAGGACGCCGCCAAAGTTAACAACGCTGAAGTAGCAACCCGCTACAAATCTGATCCCACATTCTCTGACCTCAAAGGTCTTGAAACAAACGAGCAGGGAAAAGAGAGGGGGAATAGGCTTAAGTGCCACTGTCTCCCCCCAACTTGACAAGAAGAAGTATCGAGGCACAAACTTTGCTGCTTGCATCCCCCGTGTCCCGGAATCCTCCATTTTTATGAATGTAAAAATTAAAGATTGCTCACAACTTCTTGTCTATCCATGCACTTACAAATCCCATACACATAAAATTTTATTTGACTCTAGTGCACAACACTATGGTTAGCAAACCCTTTGTAACCAAGTACAAAATACCAGTTTTCAAATCCAACTTCAAATACGCCAGAATAGCAGATAAATCAAAGGTTCTACTCAAAGGCAAAACAACTCCCTTCAGAATTGACCTCCAAGGCATACAAACGTCCATCAAAGGACTTGTCATGAACAACATAAACTACAAAAATTGCAGCAGGCATGGACTAGTTCACCTGAGTGAACCCCAGTGTATGTTGGAAAACAAAAACCATGACCATCAAACACAACAGAGTCAATTTTAACATCCTCAAAGAACCCAATGACCTCATCCTAAGAGACACAGTATTTGTCCAGGTCATAAACCAAGATGACTCAGAACATCTAACCAAAGATAGTACCCTCCACATAATGAGGTATACTGATTTCAATAACATACAAACACAAAAGATCCAATGCCCAGAACTTGTGGTACTCCTAAATGATTACGCTCATGTATTCAAAGAAGAACTCACCAAGCTACCCCCAAACGGGAGGTCAAACATGGCATCAACTTATGTAAAGCCATGCCCAAACCTGCACCCCCTCTACAGACTCTCTCCCATGGAGACCCAAACCCTCAAAACACACATTGAGGACAACTTAGCTAAAGGCTTTATCTGCCCGTCTGAATCCCCATGGGGGCAGCAGTATATCTTTGTAAAGAAAAAGGAAGGCACTCTACATCTAGTAACTGACTATAGAGCTCTCAATGCAAGCACAGTACAGAATAAGTACCCTCTTCCACTTATAGAGGATCTGTTTGCAAGACTCTCAGGTGCCAATTTTTTCTCCAAAATGGACCTCACCACAGGTTACAACCAAGTTGAAGTAAAATAAAAGAATATACCAAAGACTGTGTTCTGTACGGAATTTAGATCCTTTGAATGTAGAGTAATGAACTTTGGGATGACCAACGCTCCTGTGACGTTTGTCACCATGATGAACCAAGCACTAAACAGTCTCTCAAATACATTATGCTACCTTGACAATATCATCATATTCTCAAAAACCAAAGAAGAACACCTCACGCATGTCCGCAAGACACTTGATTGACTTGCAAAGCACAAACTTTATGCAAAACCAAGTAAGTGTCAATTTATGGAAAATGAACTCCTGTTCTTGGGCCACATTGTCTCTGACAGTGGCATCAAAGCAGATCCAGACAAAATAAAAGCCATAAATAACATGCAAATCCCCACCTCCGTTAAACAAGTTAGATGCTTTCTTGGAATGGTAGCTTACCCAAGAAAATACATCAAAGACTGCAGAAAACTAACTGCACCAATCAATGACTTAACCAAGGGTAATTCCAAAAAGAAATTCATCTGGACACCAGAATGTGACAAGAATTTACATTTATTAAAACAAGCTCTGATTGAAGCACCATCCTTGCAATACCCTAACAATAACTGGTGCTACAAGCTTGAGTCAGATGCCAGCGACACTGCCATTGGAGCAGTCCTGCACATCCCCCAGCCAGGGCAGCAAGACTTCCTGCAAGTATGTTATGAAAGCAGAAAACTGACTAATAATGAGCAGAGATACCCAAACACAATAAGGAATTGCTAGCAATATACCACACTTGCAAGAAATGGAGATGTTACTTAGAAGGACATTTAAACGTCCAAGTACTAACTGACCATAAATCCTTAATCTATTTCAAAACTCAGAACACACTTGCACAGCAACAAGCCAAATGGATGTCCCTGCTAGAGCAGCTCAATTTGGACATCCAATGCAAAAAGAGGGCAGAGCTGGTCACAGCTGATGCTCTCTCTAGGCTATGTCAGCCAAGAGAGGATCATCCTGACCACATGGACCCTGACCAACCAAACCTATATAATACTGAGTATAAAACCAAAGGGAAAGACCCCTCAACACATCAGCTAACCTGCAATACATTAGTAAGGAACAAAAATTATTTCCATGTATCAAATGGCACAGTATACCAAATTATTAATGACAAACATATCCTATACATCCCACTTGCACAAAGAGTTGACACCATGTTAAGACATCACCGTCTACTAGGACATACAAAGGGTAAAAACTATACCTCACACTAAAAGAGATAGTATGGTGGACCAACCTCAAGCAGGATATATTTGATGTTCTGAAAAATTGCACAGTATGCAAGAAATACACCAGTACAAAGGCTCCTCAGCCAACAGTCAACCCAGTACCAGACCCTTAACCATTCAAGGTTTGGGGGCTAGACGTAGTGGGCCCCTTCCCAGGAACAAAGACAAACCAACATTTCTTAATTGTAGCTATTGACTTTGCCACACACTGGCCCATCTGCTGGGCAACAAAGGACCACAAAGCAGAAACCATCAACTGTTTCATTAACAAATCAATCATAGCCAACTACAGCACTCCAGACTACATCATAACTGATGGATAAACAGAGTTATCAGGTCATGTAGTTAATGACAACTTGAAATCCAAAAACATTAAACACTCCACAAGCTCTCCATACAGGCCACAGGCCAACAGTAGAGTGGAACGCCTAAACGGTAGCCTTATCAGGACCCTAGAAAAAATAATGGATGGCAAAGCCAAAGACACATGGCCACTATACGTGAAACATGCATTATTAGTATCCTGAGTCTGCACCAACCAAGGGACAGGCTATTCACCGTTTGAGCTAACCTAAGGGTACAAACTGGAAGTAATCACTTGCAACAAACAGCCCTATATAAAGATCCCCCCCCGGGAAACCTCCCACAGTAGAGCAAGCACCAAACCTACAACACATCCACCTCAAAGCAAAAATAGCTGAAATGAAGAGGCTCAAGACACAAAAGGTAACCTCCACAGAGGAACCACTTTGCATCAACTCCCCTGTCTGGATTCTAGCTGGCAACAGAAAGAAACTAGACTCAGTACACAGGGAACCAGGAAGAGTCATCAAATACAGACCAGAGCACAACACTTATCTAGTAAAATTCCAAAGTGCCAAAAACCCAATTATCAAGAAATACCACAGAACCTGTCTCCGCCTCAGTAAAGGAGAGCACTTGACCAGACTGGTTCCAACTAGCAAACAGCTCCAGGAGCATCAGGCGGCAGCTGTTAAGACCTCTCCTGATGCACCAGAGTAACCCCTTAAGGGGGGTGTCAAGGGTCTGGATCTACAAGCATTCTGGCTACTGCCAACCTACTTAACATCCAGCCATTGCCCAATTTAGTCCCCTTCCAATATACTGTTTGACATACTGAGAATGGTAACCAAGCAATATCACCTGACCGTCCAAGTATCCAGTGGCTTGAACCCATCTAGCACATGACCAACCCCTAGGTTTGATCCAACTAAATCCCCGCCACAGTCAAGTCTATATAAGTCTGAAGTATTATCTAATAAAACATACTTCTCTTATTTCTTAATTCCATATTTGAAGCTTTCCCAAAAAATGCTCCTTATCACTAGCTACCATAATTGCCAACTCCAACGTCATAAAGCTGCCACTCATGAGTTCAAGCTAGTCCCCCCTCAACAAGCCTTTCACACTGTCAGTATTGACGCTGTAGGGCCTCTCTCCTGCTCTTGCTCTGATTGCCGCTTTATTCTAACTGCTGCTGATCATTTCAGCAAGTGGGTATAAGCTCGCCCTACTAAGGACATTACTGCTAAGGCAACTGCTGTCTTCCTACTGCAAGATGTGTTCTATTGCCATGGCTGCCCTCAGATGTTATTTTCAGACAATGTAACTAACCTCAATGCAAAGTTAGTGACTTCTGTTGTCAAGGCTTGGGGGTCTCATCAATCCTTCTCAGCTCCCTACAACCCTTCCACTAATGAGGCTGTAGAGTGTGCTAATTTAACCTTAGTTTTTATCATTCAAAAAATCACATACTCTGATGCTGCAAACTGGGATATATACTTACCCTATTCTCTCTTTGCTTATTGTCTCAGTAAGCATAATATCACAGGGTATTCTCACTTTACTATGTTGTATGGGCGCAAGGCTACCACTCTGTTGCTTTTTGGGAGGGCCCTACTCTCTTTTGAAAAAAATCCTGGATCCTGATGCCCATATCAAAAACTTGGTCAACCACATAATTGACATACAGGTCACTGCTTATACCTCTGCATATAAGATCAAGATGCTAGAGCTCTTTCCTGATAATGCTGGACTCTCTCCCTTGCCTGAGTTTAGCATTAGAGATCATTTCCTTTACTATCAGCATAGAGTAGGAGGCTGTGCCCATAAGCTAGATACTTTTTGGGTTGGGCCTTTAGAAGTTAGTTTCAAATGTGGTTCTGAATACACCATGAAGCTCCTCTCAAGTGGTTACCCGTTTTCCCGAGGGCATGCTAAGTTTCTCTTCAAGTACTACCCCACTGAGGCCAATCTAGATGTGACAGAAATTGCCAGACAATAGGAAGTTTTCTCCATGTGGTGAGGAATAACCCACCAAATCCACATAGAGTTAATGATTAACCACCAACACAGCTTCAGATATGGTTTGTGAAATTTTCAAATGAGATACTAGGGTTAAGTAAAATAATTAACCCCAACCAAAAAAGCCCTAGATAAATGGCCTGCAAGAGAATCATAGTGTATTCAGCATAAAATCCAGGACATTTAGATAGCACAAGAGCTTCAGCTTTGACAGTAGGAGGAAAGGCTCCAAGATTGGCAGGCATTGAATTAACATTTGGCGGCAACAACGACAAAGTGCCAACAGCAGGCCCCCATCTTCCCATAATAATTTGGCAAATAATTGAATTGTAGGGGATGTAGTGCAAAAGGCCAACTACAGGATGCATTTAAATAAAGATTAGACCAAGAGATATTTGATTTTATTGAGTAAAGTTTTGGGAGGACTCAACTCTTAAGATTTGAAACAGTGAAAATTATTTAATATATATCAAATTTTGACCAAGCAATACTACCTGGATTCTGGGCTTCTATTCCTTCCACATTGTCAAGTGAGTATCTAGTACAGGTTGCAAATAACCCTTGAGTGACCAACTTCTGATGATCATGCTGATAAAGAAGTTCATATCTGGTGATCCTTAAATTATGTCAATTTATTAACGTCAACTCACAGGGGATAATCAGATTTGATAAAGAAACTGGAGCAGCTGTAACCCATTTTCAATCAACTATTTGATTCAAGTCCTTTAAATCAGTTGGTTTTGTTAAAGGTTTTCTGGCTTTCCAAGCTTTCCTACTTGGCCAAATAATCCCCAGCATTATGGAACTTACTGTGACACTAGAAGGGGGCAATGTTGTGAATGCTGATATTCACACTGTTTTGATTTTGCCTTTGTTGGGTTATTTTGGAAAAGTTCCTTAGGTCAAAGTTCCTAAGGTTGAAAGTACAAAAATCAAAAATGGGACCCCCAAAAAGTGCAAAAATCAAAACACTATGTAGGGTGCAAAAATAGAAAATATCAAAGATCAAAGATCAAAGTGAAAAAATTGATTTTCCAGAGGTTAACTTTGAAGCAGAAAAAAATAAAGTTTGTAATATACAACTATATACTTTAAAATCCTTTAAAGACCAAAAAGACCCCAAGAAATTTATTTCTGCAATAAAATATATATACTAGATAATAAAAAGATCCTTAAATTAGCTGTTTTTAAAAGAAAGTTTATTTTAGTTTTAAAAGCAAAATTAGAATAGAATTTATATGTAACTGTATTTAATTGAATATAAGATATGAAACTACACAAAAACTGCTTTAAAAACTATAAGTTTAATAAAAAAGTTAATTTAATTTCCAGCTTATGTAAAGCTATAATAATACTTCAGTATAAGCAAAATAAAAGATTTTTCCTGCAAGATACAAGCATATGATTTTAGGTACTTTGGTTTATTAGTGATCTTATTTAAATGATAAAAGTTATAGAAGTCTACCATTAAAATAATATAAAGTACATTACTTTCTTATTAAAAATATACTATAAAAGTTTATACTTAATAAAAGATATAGTCTTATATCTTATTTATAAGTCACAATATTCAAAGATATCAAGAATCTTTCACTTACATATCATAAAATAAAGACTTGAACATTCTTATGTTAAAAACACTGTACTTCCACTAAAAATGATATAGATAGAGCAAATTTTTATACCAAAAAGAAACATTTTATACATCTATTTTACTCTAATACATATAGTAAAAGATATAGTAGAAGATAATTGAGAGTAATAAAAGGCAACCTCCAGAATTAACTCATACAGAATGAATTCCCTCCATGTTGACAATTTCAAAAATTGTTTTTGCTTTATCTTTTATAATTTCAATTAAAAGCTCAAAATAAAATTCAAACATTGCTTCTATTATCAATGTCAATTATTTAATCAAGAAAAAAATAATCTTTAATATTGAAAATAAGAAAACTTTTTGAGAATTGTCAACATGGAGGATGTTCCATTCTGTATGAGTTAATTCTTGAGGTTGCCTAAGAAAAGGAGAAGAGAAGAAAAAGGAGGTTTTTTCTACTTGGTATCAGATTTTATATAATCCACCCTCTTGACAACGCAGAAATTTTTTAAAAGTTTTTTGACCCCCAGCGCAGTCAAGGGGCCAAACAAATTTCTTTTTTGAGGAGGAATGAGAGGTGGAAAGGAGAAACCTTCAAAAAAACCCTAAGAGCTTATTGCACTTTGGTTTAGGCACTTTGATTTGTGCACTTTAATTTTGTCCCCTGAAATAACATAGGGAACATAGTACAATATTATATTAATTTAATACTGTAAATTCAGAACCTAAACATAAAAAAGCGGGATTGTCAAATCCTTGGTCCAAATTTTGAATCACTTTTGCGGGATGGCCTTTTTTAATTAAATTTAATTTTTTATGTTTTTATTTGAATTTTTAAAAATGCGGGAACTCATAGACACTTTGCAAAGCTCAAGTTGAACTGCATATTTCCAATGGACAAAATGAATTAAATGGAATCAATTTTGAAGCGTTCAAATCCATCAACCATTTTCATTAAGTTTACTATGTTTTTTTTGGAATTGCAGGATTATCAAATTCATGAACCAAATTTCAAATCACTTTTGAATGCCACTAGTAAACTCAGATATTAATTGCGGGAACTGGAATCCAAATTGAATGTACAGTAAGAAACTAGGACAAATCAACCCAAATCAAGAAGCTCCACTCTGGATAAAATCAAATGAAAAATCCAATCTCAACAACCATGTTTAAACATGAAATTAAGTGAAATGTAAAATTGTCTAAGCTGAAAATGATGCTATATTCTGCACTCTAAATCACTAATATAGCAACTACAAAACCATATAATGATATATGAGCTACCCTCCTGATGATGCAGAAATTTTTTAAAAGTTTTTTAGCCCTGGTGTAGCCAGGGGCCAAACAAACATGTTTTGAGGAAGAAAGGAGAGGTGGGGAAGATAAACCATCAGTTTACTAAACTATGTATTCATGTATTGCTATTAAGAATACTTGATTACAATAGATTTTAAAAAATGCTACTAATAAAATAGAATTATAAATATTACAATATATCTTATCATGTTGTCTTTTCCTTGATGTGTTGATAGTTCATTTGCTGTTGATAAGGTTTTGCATTTAATTGGATGGTTTCACCTTCAGTTGTCTCCCCGAGACCAGCTGGGCTCAGGGAGGCAACTTGATTTCCTATTGCCAAGGCAACTGGAGGTGAAACTATCCATTAAGCGCAATCACATTATCAACAGCAAATGAACTATCAACACATCAAGGAAAAGATAATGTGATAAGATAGATTGTAATATATAATTCTACTTTATTGTTAGCATTTTTTAAAATCAACTGTAATCAATCATCTAAATTTTAGCTGTCCTAAAATGGAATAGGATGCTTTTTGAGAATGCCTATGATTCCTAAAAGAATTAGCACAAATCCACTCTAGACCCTTTATCATCCTTTTTGAGACACCCATAAATTATATTTATTTCAAATTCACCTCATTTTTGATTTGAAATTTGGTTCTTGGATTTGACAATCCTGCAATTTCAGATTTGTTAAGTTTTCCATGATGTCTATGATTTGTTTGAAATACAGAAAGTCTCAAATCATACATTAGAATCCCACACTTCTGATTCATGAATCCCGCATTTGTTTGCTGAGTTTTGTCTTTTATTGGTTAAGTTATCTGCTTGAGAGATTTGAAATTTGCCAATTTAAATAAATCAAAAAAAGTCAAATTAAATGTTTGATTTTATTAATACTTTATTTTTCACTCAGCTGAATTGCTCGCAAAAGTGATTCAAAATTTGGAACAGGATTTGACAATCCCGCATTTTTAACGTTTAGGCTATGAATTTACAGTATTTTTGGAAATTGCCTCCAAAACACACCAATTTATTAATATTGCAATAAAATAAAAACCTACCAAAGAAACTTTATTTATTTTTTTATATATTTAAATATCAGGTCTTAAAGAATCTACATGAGGAATTTCAAAGGTTTTTATTAATTATTTAAAATTTTATAAGCTTATAAAAAGTGACTAAATCTAAAAAGTTGATTTTTGATTTCCTCACTTTTGATTTGAGGAACTTAATAAAACATAATGAATAAAATATTAATTTTTTGCAAAAATTTAATGTTAAGTGGTCCTAGTTTTTTGGTACCTTTTTGAATTATAATTTGACTACTTTTTGATTTCTGCACCCATTAAGAAACTATATGTAAATTTTTAAAGAAATTTTTATGTGACAAAATTTTATTTTTTAAAAAGAAAGAGCTTATAATACTATTTTATATTAATATTTGAACAAAATAAATTAAAAATTTTGCCTAAAGTTAAAAAGCTTTTTTTTAGCTCTTGATTTCTTTTTTACATATAGAAAAAATTTTAAATTTAAATTTTTTCTAATTTTAATGTGTCAAATATTAAATTGAAGATTTTTATGCACTTCAATTTTTGCACTTTTGATTTTGTCCCCTATATTCAAAAGGATGAATAAATTCTATTTAAAAGCCAAATTAATTTAAGGTGTGTTTTAAATTGCATCAATTTGGGCACTTCAAACTTGGTTTTTTGATTTTAGCTACTAGTAAAAACATTTTTAAAAAAGTCAAATTTAAGAAAAATATTAAATTTTTTGGGAAATTTTTATTGAAAAAAAGTGCAGAGATCAAAAAATCCATCAATTTGGAGATTTTGATCTCCACACTTCAACTTTAGGCACTTGCCCTTTTTCAAGGACAAATCCCTTGCTTTTGCCTTTGCTCCTCAAAATGAGTCTGTTTCCAAAATGGGGAATTCAACTGTTTGGTTTCCTGATTATCTACAACTCACTTGCCCCACTAATGCTTGTGGCAAGTGATCCTACCGTCCTGGTAGTGTTTTGTGGTATTGCTAACATTATATATTCCAATTCCTTATTCCCAATAAAATGTAAGTTCTATTCACATTTCTGTCTTTGTGTTTCCAAGTACTTTGGCGCCTCTCTCTAGCCACAACTTGTAGAAATTTATCATTCAGGGCCACAAGGTAATCACATAACTTTCACTGCCAACTAACCGAGACTTAGTACAAATCCAATCCTAAGATTAGGATTTCCCGTTGTGTGTCTGTGCCGCGCCTCAGAACACAACACCTGACAAATACCTGTACAAATAATATTGCACCTATAATTAGATCATATGGAAAAAGGTGAAGTAAACTAGATAATTTTATTTTTTTAACTATGTTACGGTTATATATTTTCTCGATTGTACTAGCACCTAACCTGTTAGGACTGATAGTGATTGAAAATTAATCTAATAGTGTTTTATATTTTCTTATATTTTTACATCTGTGATGAAAGGCCTGCTTAAATTTATAATATTGCCTTATGATTACTAAAGTTTTAAGCTTATAGTTTACTACATATTTTCTATTCACAGGAAGTTGGGTTTTAATTAAAAATATAATAATTCTAGTCTTACCAAAATAATTGAAGTTAATAGTACGGGTAATCTTCACAACCAATATATTTTTATGGTTGTTTAAGAATCCCTATTTAAAACGGGTCACATA
>QTSX02006674.1:0-87648 GCA_014839935.2 Entomophthora muscae | reverse complement strand
CTTTCTTTGTAGTGTGACCTTGATGGGCTTCCAGGTCAGCTTTGGGACCCAAGGGTTGATGCTCTGCACCCTAGCAGCTTGTTCTCCTTGAATCGGCTGTGTCAGTGCAGCGTCACTATGGAACTCTCCTCTCCCACCCCCTTCATGAGTAGGCACTTGGGTTGAACTAACTCTATTCTTTGACCTGCAGGGGCAACCGCAACTGCGGCGCACACCAGGTCCATTGGTACTCTGTTGTTGTGTTCCTTTCATTTTAAAATTTCTATAAAATATTAAATAAATTTCAATTAAGTTACTCCCTAATTTTATTTTTTGCTTTTATCTGAATATGGATATTTAATTAGGTTTTCCCACCCAATATCCCAATTATAGATTTTTTATTTCTTAATTAGTTGTTTTTGGTTTTACAACGCCCATTTTAGAATAATAAAAAAATCCACCCTTTTTCCCAGATTTTACTGCCAAATTCAAACACCCAATACAATATTTTTAAAATTTATGTTTCAGATCTTGTGTCTTATTTTAGATACCTTGGTATCAATTATGATTACAATCCATTGCACACATTGTGTGAGTTATTTTGTTTATGTAGTGAGTTGCTATTGTGTTTTGTTTTTGGTTTGAGTTTTGACTCACCTTGCTTGGGTGTATTTTGTCACCAATTCACATAGTAACCATATGTACACCAAAAGTCAACTCACACCATTTTTTTTGTGAATCAATGTATTTTGGATTGTATTTTGAATGGTTTTTCTTTGCATGTGAGCTCTTTGTTTCTGTGTTGACTCATTTTGCCCATTGACACCAATAAACACTGTTAACAGAGTGTATATTTTAACCTGATAGATAGATTTTGTTTAAATCTGAAATCATTTTGTTTAAATCTGAGGTATTTTTGGTTGTTGCCATAGCTTTTAAAACTACTGTACCCTGAAATCAAATTTTCAGCTCAAGTGTCTAATTGGATCCACATATTCTTCTGTACGTGGTGGACAACCCTGGATACAATTTTGAGAGGGGTGGTGCTCTGCACCCTGGTGGTTGCTGAACATTTAATAAAAGACAATTGGGTAAGCAAATCAATTAACAGGTTCTTTTTGGGAGGCATGTAGTACCCATACAATGATGCCAGTGCAAAGGAGTTGTACAGGATGTGCTCAACTGTCCTATACCCCTGTGGTGTCTTCTGGTGTTCTAGTGCTAATTGGCATATGTCAAGTTGTATTGTTACATCCTCCAACTTTTTAATGTTTGCTTTTAATATGCAATGTAATAGGATTTCTAGGTATATTTCGACATGAATCCTTTGAGAGGTATATTTTTTGGAAAACATGCATAATTTTTTTTATATATTTGAGTTAATCTGTTGATGTAAAATGTTTGGCTAAACTTGAATTTGGTTCCAGAGGGCGCCCAACTTGTATCTGCCCCCCATGCCTTGGCAAAAAAAATAAATAAAGGTTTAAACATTTTCATGAGGACTGTGTCCCCAACTTTATTTGATAATGCTTTGAACACTTTGTTGAAAATTTCAGTTTTAAGATATTCAGTTCCTATTTTAAAGTCAGTTTTAATTAGATTTTTTTTCACATTCATTTATGTTTGAAAAGGGAAATTGTTGAATACTTTCATAAATATATTCATCAAAGTTTATGTTGATATCCTGCAAATTTCAGTCATCTCTTTGAAATTGATATTTGCTCCTATTTCATATGCTTTCCTAATCCACAGCAAGTACCCACAGGTTTTAAATATTCCTTGATTTTTGCTTCAATATTTGCAAAATTATTCATGTTCATTTGAATTATTTTATTTATTTCATTTTTATTTGTTTGCTTTACAGGGGCTACCAGTGATTGGTAACCCCTGTAGAACCAACTTGGCGTAAAAGCTGCCACTTCTGCAACCTTGTCCCCATTCCTATTTATAACTAAAGTAAATATAAGTAAAGCATAAAAAGACTTACTGATTGTTTCTCCTGGGGCCCCCTCAGCCACAGGCGCTCCTTCAGCAAACTTCAGGAGTGTTGCTTGCTCTTCATTTGATTTCCTGGGCTTGATCTTCCTTATTTTCCATGCAACTTGTGCTTCCTCTTGATTTTCATTTGATAAATTTTCATTGTTTCTTGTGGCGCTTCTGCTTCTTGATTCTGCTTTGTTTTCATCTATTTCCATTTGATTGGCTTCTTATTCATTAGAGTTTTTTTTCTTTGAGATTTCAGTTCCTTCAATCAGTTTGATTTTCTTGTTGTTTTCTTTGGACCCTTGCCAGAACTCTCACAAATTGTAGGCTATGCCATTGAACTTTAGGCTTGATAAGATTGTTTCCTGTAGATTGTGTAACACTTCTTTGTTCTTTTCATCTATAATATTTCCTAGTTTATTCAGAGCATCTTCCTTTGGCTGGACCAAAGCTCTTCCCTCATTACGCAGCTTTCCTGTTACTATTTCCCTGATATTTTTCTCTATTTCAACAAACTTTTGCCAGTGTGCTTCTAATTCATTTATCAAGTTATAGATATTTGACATTTTGTTTGAATTACATCAAAAAACTAGTTTTTATAGTACTACCTTTAATTTATGAATATTTTTTATCATCAATAATAAATTAAATACCATAAATTTAAATTTTGCATTAGAATATTGCAATTAGACATTAACTCTTGATATTTTGATATTATGTGCATAACTCAATGCATTTTGTTTAATAAAATTCATTGTAAACAAGGCCTTTTTCATTGCAATTTATATAAATGGACTGTGTTTATATTAGAGAGCCATTAACGCTTAGCAAAAATATTGGTACATAGTGCATTTTACAGCCTGTATATTTACCTATTGGTAATAATTCTGTAAACTTTTTAGTCGGATTTTGCAAGGTAATAATAATGTAATGAGTTAATAAATTACTGTTTATTACCATTTTTTAGCTGATTTTCTTTGCTGTGGCGATTGTGCATTTTCTGATACTAGTGCATAAATATCAGAAAAGGCACAATTGCCACAGCAAAGAAAATCAGCTAAAAATGGTAATAAACAGTAATTTATTAACCCATTACATTATTATTACCTTGCAAAATCTGACTAAAAAGTTTACAGAATTATTACCAATAGGTAAATATACAGGCTGTAAAATGCGCTATTTATCAATATTTTTACTAAGTGTTAATGGATCTCTAATATAAACACAGTTCATTTATATAAATTATAATGAAAAACCACGTTTACAATGAACATTATTAAACAAAATGCATTGATTTATGCACATAATATCAAAATATAAAGAGTTGACGTCTAATTGCAATATTCTAATGCAAAATTTATTTTTGTTGTTCTTAATTTATTATTGATAATGAAAAATATTTATGCAAATAATTTTATGTTATTCATAAAATATACAACATTTTATTTATTATGAGAATGTCAATAATGTAAAAAGAATATGTTATTAATTATAAATCAAAGAAAATAATATCAATTTTAATAAGTTGTCACAAAGAAAGGATTTATTTTACTCATCAAAGGACAAGTAGGGGAGGGAATGGATGGCATCTAAGTTATCATCATATGCTCTTGTGAAAGGGAAAGCATCAGAGGTAATGTGAAGGAAATGGGTGGTGGTCTGAGAGTCAGGGTTGGATTGTGGTTGGCTTGGTCTTGATGGGGGAGTTCAGGAGTCTTGGTTTGTTGACTGGGAAGAGGTGGCAAGAGCTGATTGATTCAACTGTTCAAATTCTTCTTCTGTCACATATGTGGGCTTGACAAATCAAATAATGGGCGTGGGAGGAGGCAGGAGTCCTTTCTGGACTTATCACTATCACTTGAATAGAATATGACAAGATCAGATAAATCCTGGGCAAATATGGAAGGGAAAAGCTCATACCCCTTCTCAATTTGGGAGCACAGTTCATTGTAGGTGGCAGGCTTTAAGTGCCTGAGAGCAAACCAAAAATGTAAAGACATACGTCTTCAAGATGCATATCAGTGTGGTTGATGGGATAGGACTAACAGGTATGCCCTGCAGCCCTATTTTCTTTGGTTGCCCATTCCTGCTGCTTCATCTCTGCACTCAGTACAACTATGTACACAGCGTGTTGGGTAGCCCACTCCTCCAGCATGTTCTTGAGCTCTGTCTGGTAGGCATACCCATCTGCAGTGTTTGATATTGCTGAGTAATAATTGACACCCAATGTGGAAACTGCCAATAAAACCCCAACAAAACAATACAAGATTGGGCCACGCTTGTAGACGTCAGATTGGATACACTTTTCTCCATAAGCTTGGATGCTTGCAGAAATCTTGACATACAAAAAGAAGATGACATCATTGCGCATCCTCATTGCCCTCCCTTTAATAAAATTAATAATGGTTGAATTATAGGGGTTGGTATCCACCAAACTGGGAACACTGAGAACTTCATTAGATAAGATTCTAGCATCAACCACAACTCTGTGCATCCACAAATTGACTGTTCTTTTATTTGTGAAAATGCCATGGAGTCCCAGTTGGAGACAAACCTGGACCAGGGGCATCCATGGGTCACATTCCATGATGGCCATCATAAGGGGATGGGCTTTTTTGCTATCAGTTGATGTACAGGCTCCAGTCAGGGTCTTCTTGGGAGGGGGGCCACAATTGGCTTTGGCCCACAGGGTTACAGCCACAGTGGACTTTGCAAAACCCATTGTGGCCGCAATTTCCCCAAGAGACATAAGCATCCCTTGCTTTTCAACAATTTTGAGAACAATTTCTGGGCTGATTGATTTTATTCTGCGTCTTGCAGGCTGATTGTCTGGAGGAGAAATGTGTCCATCTTGGTAACTGGATGTTGCCATCTAATTGGCTGTTTCTTGATTCTGGCTTCCATGGGTGGCCCCTTGGCTCAATTGACTGGTTCCAGATGCCATTGTTGATACGTGATTTGAGTTAGCAGCTGCCTGTGTGTGATGGGCAAACAGGGACATGCTTGAGGACACAGGAGAAAGAACATACTCCTGGGTAGTGCTTAGGAAGGGGTCTGAGGGTTGGGAATGACCATAGACAGAGGCTTCACTGTTGGAAGACCCTGCATAGCCCTGCATGATTTTGACAAGGCTGGGGAACAGCTTGTTTATTTGGTTGTTATTAAAAGAAGGCATAATAAATTTTATATTAAATTAAACTCAAAAAAATAAGTGTATATTTTAATCAATTTTATTGTTAAGTATGTTAAGCTGGTGAATATTATGATCTAAATTTTAGCCATCCTAAACCGGATTAGGGTGATTTTTGAGAATGCCTGTGATTCCTAAAAGAATTAGCACAAATCTACTCTAGATCTTTTGTTATCTTTTTTGAGATGCCCATAAGCCTTAATTATTTCAAATTTACCTCATTTTTGATTTGAAATTTGGTTATTGGATGTGAAAATCCCGCAATTTCAGATTCTTATTTTTTACATGATGTCTATGATTTGTTGGACATACAGGAAATCTTAAATTGTACATTTAAATCCCACATTACTTATTCATGTATCCTGCATTTGTTTGCTGTGTTTTGTCTTTTGTTGGTTGAGTTATCTGCTCAAGAGATTCAAAATCTGCCAATTTAAATAAACCAAAAAAGTCAAATTAAATGGTTAATTTTATTTGATATTTTAATTTTCACTTGGCTGAGTTGCCCACAAAAGTGATTTGAAATTTGAACCAAGGATTTGACAATCCCACATTTTTATGTTTAGGTTCTGAATTTACAGTACTGCCAGAGCTGTAGGAGGTTTTCTACAAGAAAAACTTTGGAATAAGTTAATTCTGGCGGTTTCCCCTTCCTTCATGGGCTAAATACTGATTGGATAACAAGGCAGGCATCAGGTTCATCAGGCCAATGGCAGGGGTCTATTTTTCTCTATTGGGTAACTGAATTTAGTCTTTTACAAAGGCCACCATTGGTACATTAACACTAATATCTTCAGTTTCAAAGGCATATGTGGTTTGAATCAGGGAGGATTCAATCCCAAAAAATGCAGGCAGGCAGCTCCCTGGTTCCCAGGGCTGGTAGTCCGCAGTTGATCTTGGTTAGAGTTCAAATCCTGTCCCAGACTTTGGATTTTGAGAAGAAAAAAATTGTCATTCCTGAAAGTAAGTCTTGATTGTGTCAAGAAAGTGGTTAAGATTAACCAAAAATAAGCCCCAAATAGTGGCTTTAAAATGCTACAGTGGCACCTGGTCTTCATTTCAACCCTTTGGGGTTAATACTAAGAGCAAGAGAGCACTTTTTGCAGAAACTACTAAATGGAGGTAATAGGTTCTATGTATTCAGAATTGATCAGCTGCTTCCTGGTTGGAAAAACAAAAACTTGGATCAGGAATGGGTTTATTTTGCAGAGATTTGGTACCAGAAATCCAGTATTTCCAAGTTGGTAAAGTACAGGTCCACAGAAGAAATAAGGAGATTATGCAATGTATCTGATAGAATTCCTGTTGGTTAAAAATGCAAAGATCTTGGCTGTATGACACTGGAGATCTAGGTTGCATTTCAGAAACCCAGGTGAATTCTAGAAGCAGAGGAAGTTTCAGCTGCATATACACCAAATGATATATAAATAAAAACAAATTTAATAAAAAATATTATCTAGTTCACAGTTTTCAAGTTTGCCATCTTATTTTGAGCTTTCTGTTACAACTGAACCAATGAGGATTCAGTATTTGAATCAGGGAAGACAGCAGTCAAATAGAAAGGGCAGGAGTGATAAGAATAAGGTATTGTGTTATTATAGAATACTGTGATTAATATACTATATGGGGAAAGCCACAAGGCCACAAGGGGGTGTCATAGTGGGGTGTTCCATGTAAGGTTTGAAGCTGAGGAATAACTTGTGCAGGATCAACAGGTCAAATTGGTAGTGCTCCTAATTAGAAGAAAGTGCCCACAATTTGACATTGTCATCAGATTGGTTCATGTTGTTAGATATGTCAAGGGACAGCTCATTGAGCGCCCTCTGTGTATTGTGAGATACATTGGCAGGCAAGTCAAGAAACTTGGTTGCAACAGCCTCCCTTCCCCCTGCTTGTAGTCAGACACCAGGATCAGAGTCTGTGAAAGATCTGAGAAGGTCTTCACAAACAATATTTGTGTGGGGATGGCACAGCAGGGGCACAAGCAATCATGGTGAAGCTTTTTAGTGTTTCCTTGGGCATCTTCAAGTTGGTAGGTGTGGTTGTCATAGACCGTGACTATCTTGAAGAGTCCCAAGTGGTTGGGTCCAAACTTGGCTGAATTGGGGTTGAGGGTGTAGATGGGGTCACCTTTGGTGTACCTGGCCTCAAGGTGTCTTGTCCCTCCCTCAATTTACTTGTGCTCAATATCTCAGGCTTTGGCGCACCACTGGCTCAAAGAAGGGGTAGGCAACAAGGGGGGTTTCACGGGAACCATGGATTGTAATTTCCCTTGTTCTACTCCCGCTAACCCATTGGGAGTCCCAAAGGCCAGGGTGCTGGGACTGAACCAGGTGCCCCTGATGACCCTTGCTTGTAAGATGAGTAGGATGGTGGGCAAATGTTCAGTCCATGCAGTGTTGGGGTGCTCTTGTGAGAGCTTGGCAATCAATTGAACCAGTGAGACATTTAGTTGTTCTACATGTCCATTGGCTTGCAGATGGTAGGGGGTTGTGACTATATGTTAGAGCGCGTTCTTGACACAGTATGCCTTCACAATGTGTCCAACAATTTTGGGCCCGCCATCTGTGATGAGACGCTTGGGTTGCCCAAAGCAAGCCACAATCTCTTTACCAATGAAGCGGGTGATGGTGGTGGCAGTATGGTTGGTTGCGGCCCAGGCCACTGGCCAATGAGCAAAGTAGTCAATAGCGGTGACAATATACTTCTTACCCAGTCTGTCTTTGGGGAGTGGACCCACAATGTTGAGGGCCCACTGTTTGAAGGGTTCCATGGCCTTAATGGGCAGGACAGACTTAGGGGTGCAGGTTTAGACATGTTATTTTCACACAGCATACACGTTTTGAGGTGATTCAAGATGTCTTGGTGCATACACAGCCACCAAACCTTACACTTCATGATTTTGAAGATGGTACATCCTATGATGTGATCTAGGGTTTGGTGGTAGTGCAGTATGGTGTTGCCTTGTTTTGTAGTGGGGATATAGGGCGTCTTTTCCCCTGTATCTGCTGCTGGCAGACTTTGCCAGCATCAGTGGTGAACTGACTTTCATTGTCCTTTAGCTTGGAGATGGTTACCAAATTAAGGCCTTTGTATTAGATTGTCTAAGAACAGAGGTAAAGCATTGGCCTATCTGGGTCTAAACCATTGTCCCTGGTGATGAACGCTACATAGAGCCTTGAGATGGTGTATGCTATGACAAGCTCCTTCCCAGGCTTGCATTTGATGCACAACTGATAGGGGGACAGACACTTTACCCTGCCTACCTGGCGGCGTGTCAAGTGGGATTGTGTGTTGAAGTACTGGAGTAACTTGTGGTCCTTCAGGATGTGGGGTGGAAAGGTGGCCCCTTCCAAGTAACAGCACCATTTCTTGACGCAGTGCACAATTTCTGCTAACTCTTTGTCATGGATTGGGTAACATTGTTCCGAGTCAGTGAGATTATGGGATTTGTATGCCACAGAGAAGAAGACACCCTCATTAGTTTCTACCCGTAACACTCCCCCTATGGCTCTGTCAAAGGCGTCAGTCTCAAGTTTGTATTGGTGGTTCCAATTGGGGAATTGCAATACAGGCAAAGTTGTAAGTCTTTGCTTCAACGTCTCAAAGGCTTGATCTCTGGCAGGAGTCCAATGAAAGTGATGTTTAGTGTTCAAGAGCTCAGTGAGAGGTGCAATAAGTTCTCTGCAATTGGGGATGAACTTGCGCACGTAGGAAGCCATGCCTGAGAATGTACACACCTGGCCCACATTGGTGGGGGCTGGCATGCTTGTGATTGTCTTGATTTTGGTGGGGTTAGGCTTTATCCCTTGGGCAGAGATGGTGTGCCCAAGGAACAAGAGCTCTGACTTGAGGAATTCACATTTGGAGGGCTTAGCTTTCAACTGGTTTTTCTGAAGAAAGCCAAGGACAGCTTGGAGGAGTTGGAGGTGCGTGGTTTGATCTTGACTGAAGACAATAATGTTGCCAAGGTACACAACAACACACTTTCCAATCAATCCCTCAAATGCTTTGTTCATTAACATGGCAAATGTGGAAGAAGTGTTGGTCATTCCAAAGTTCATGACCTGGCTCTCAAACAACCTGTAGCATGTGCAGAAGCCAGTTTTTGCCTCATCCCCTGGTGCAATGCGGACCTGGTTATACCCTGCAGTGAGATCAATCTTGCTAAAGACCTTCATACTCTCAAGTGTGTCAAACAGATTGTTAATCAATGTCAGGTGTATTTATTCTTAACAGTCACCTCATTTAAGGCGCGGTAGTCTGTGGCCAATCAAAGGGACTTGTCCTTCTTGGCTACAAAGAAGACAGTAGACCTATATGGCAAGAGAGAGGGGTCAATGAAGCCCTTATTGAGTGCGTCTACACTTGTGCTGGTGAATGGTCTCATTTTCCTTTGGTGTCAGACAATAAAGGGGACCTGCTTTGGGCAGTGACCCTTGCAATTAGACAGCATGCTGGATTTCTTGGGGAGGAGGTAGTTGGTCCAGTGTTTCACTGAAAACATCATTATACTCCTCAAGGTGTGCAACAAGTGCTGGTGGAGACAGAGTGGTTAAGGGGAGGGCCACGGGTGGTTCAGCGCAGATAACTTTGACTGAGCATTGATTGAAGTCTAGTTTCCCCCTTGAAATTGTATGAGCATGTTTCTTTTATTCTTAAAAACAAATTATTGTGAAGCAGCTTGCTGATTTTGATGGGATATATCTGAAAACCTACCTCATTCCTATTGAGTGTGATCACCAATGTATCCCAGTCAATGTAGGGTTGGTTGTGGCAAAACCAGTCAATGCTAGCAATGACATTGTGGCTGGGCCCTACCATGATTGGTCCAGAGAGCTTAACCTGGATGTTCCCCATTCTTGCGGAGAAGGGTACCATCTCATGGGTAATTGCCACTATTTGGGAATCATCCACTTGTACTGCCTTGAATCTGCTTGGCATTTGGTCTAATTGTTGAGCGTCTGCAAACATCTGGTCAACCATAGTGTGATTGCCCCTAGTGTCTACCAGTAGTTTATGGGTGTTCCCACAGAAACAAAAGGGATAGGCCAAGCAAGTTACTTTATTGAGAGAGTGACTGGCTTGAAGTATGGGATTGTTGCTGTGAACTTGGAAGACGTTGAGGGTTTCAACTTTATGGATGTTGTATTTGCAGGGGCTCTTTGCAAGGAGAAATTGAGAGTGAGGGTCAAGTAGGGTTATAGAGCCAATCATAACTACAATCCCTGGGCTTTTCCCAGGACCTCAATTTGTGCTAACTGGAGTTCCCCCTTGCAGGGACGCTTAACCCCATTTTCCTTTTGGCAGGGCTGGCAGCAGCCTACTTGATTATGGGCACTTCCAGGTGTAGAACAAGGTTGGGGTGTTACGTCATTGGAGCATCAGAAGCCCATTGAAGCCTGATTATTGGCCTCCACAATGGCCTTGTAGCAGTTGTTGATGGAGTTACAGTGGCCCATGGGAACCCACTTGCAGATATGGGGTTTGAGCCCATTGAAAATTAGAGTAAGGAGCATGGCATTTCTGTCAGTGACAGCTTCTGAGATAGCGGCAAGGGCTTGTTTCCAAGCTGTAAGTTATTCAGGGACAAACCTGGTCTGTTTAATAGCCAGGAGGGGAGTTCCCACTACAATGAGTGAAAATGTTTCACTGTAGTGGGACTTTGCAGCATCCCTGAACGGCGCCCAAGTGACATCTATCTTCTGGCTGGCCCAGTTGCTAAACCACACTGCAGCAGACCCTGTAAGTTGCCCTAATGTGGTGGCAACCCATATGGGTTCAGGAACTTGGCAGATACAAAGGCGGGTCTTGGTGGAGTGAAGCCAACTGACAATGTCAGCTCCTTTGACACCACCCACAAAAGATCCAAGTTGGATTTAGCATTCATTGTGACAGGTCTGACTAGGGCAGGGTGACACTCACATTGCTCTGCCAAAGGCAGAGTCAATTATACACGCTTGTAAGTACCAGTTGATCTTGGTAGATGACATACCTGTGTTGCAACCAAGTTTCCAGACTCACCTGCTAACATATCTTACAATACACAGGGGGCTCTCAATGAGTTACCCTTGACGTATCTAACGTTATGGATTAATCTGGTGGCAATATCAAATGGCAGGTACTTCATCCTAATTAAGAGCACTGCCAATTTGACTTGCTGGTTCCGGCACAAGTTATTCCTTGGCTTCAAACCTTACAAGGAACTTCCCACTATGCCACCCCCTTGTGGCCTTGTGGCTTTCCCCATATAGTATATTAATCACAATATTCTACAATAAACAATACCTTATTCTTATTTTTCTGTTCTTTTTATTGGACTTTTTTCTTCCCCAATTCCAAATACTGAATTCTCATTGGTTCAGTTGCAACAGTGGTAGCAGCAGTAGGTTTACAACCTACCTAGAACAAAATCCCCCCAAGAAAGGACAGAGTATGGGCTGTATGGCTACTTTCCAACAAGAGAACTTCCTGACAATCCCCAAGGGGGACATCCCTGACAGGTACTTCATCTATCAAGACCAGTTAGTTCTCACCAGCGTGTACAATTGGCTCCGCCTCGGGCAGCGGGATGCCAGCGTCACCCCACCCCAGTTGGACCTCTCTCAGCGCATGCTCAACCTTCAGCTAGAATCCTTCGCTGGCGGTGTAGAGGGGTCCAACATTGTCAGTTGGCTCCAATCTACTGAAACCCAACTTTGTATCTGTCAAGTCCCTGAGCCCATGTGGGTTGCCACTGCGTCTGGTTGACTCACAGGGCCTGCTGCTGTGTGGTTCACCAACTGGGCCAGCCAGGAACTCAACGTTACCTTGTCAGTGTTCCAAGATGCTGCCAAGTCCCGTTACAGTGAAACCTTTTCCCCCATTGTTGTGGGAACCCCTCTTCTAGCAATCAAGCAAACTAGTTCCATTCCTGAGTACCTTGCCACCTGGCAACAAGCTCTTGCTGCCTCCCCCAAAGCCATGACTGACAGAAATGCAATGCTACTCACTCTCATCATCAATGGGTTAAAACCCCATATCTGCAAGTGGGTCCCTTTAGGTTGCTGTACCTTCCTTGATGACTGCTATAAGGCCATCATGGAGGCTAACAACCAGGCCTCAATGGGCCTCCACTGTACCAGTGACGCTCCATCTTAACCACATATCACGCCTGGCAGTGGCCACACTCAAGTAGGCTGCCGCCAACCACATCAACAGGATAATGGGACTAAACGCCCCCGCAAGGGGGGAGCTTCAGCTAGCGCAGATCAAGGATCAGGGAAAAGCCTGGGGTTGTAATGACGGTGCAATACGTTAATTCAAATGATACTATCTCAAAAACGCCATCTAGAAAGACGCCATCTCGGATTTGTGGCTAAACTGCGCCAGATAACTTAACATATTGATAAAAGCCCAAAAACCATTTCAAAAACTATAAAAAACATTTGACTAGACTCAAAATCATCCAAGGATTTTAAATCTGCAATAAAAATATGGGGTCAGCTAATACTAACTATAGTGCGCAAATCTCCAAATTCAACACATCCTAAAATGGTGCTATTTTTGTATTAAATTTTAACACTATATTAAACATGTATATACATATTAAAAGCTAAAATCAAATATTTAAAAAAGAAGTTTATTGTTAAAGAAAGTGGATTATACATTAGATCCAAGGGCTGTGACAATGCCTTTGAGATGGGTAAGGCGGCCCTCTCTGGTGTAATAGGCCAAAGCCGCTTTTGTAACACTTACAAACTTGACCTGCTGGCCAGCATGCTTAACTATAAAATCTTTGCCTTTGACAGTCTGGGAATATAGCTGATCCCTGTGCACATGCTGAACCTCAAGCTTCTTTATGATTATATTGAACATAGGCTTTTTTGCCCTAACCAGGCAGGAAAATTGGTTATGCCAACCTTCAAGTGAGGAGGTGGTCTTAGTTATGTTGGCTTTGACCTGCTTATAGCAGTTCCAGTTAATTGAGTTGCTGCCCTTGCGGATGCGGCAATGTCCCAGGAATACGCCTACCCACTGGTGCTCAAAATACTGTATGAAAGGAGCAAAGGCTTCTTGGTTCCCAAGAATGTAATTATCATTGAGAAGCTTGTTGTATAAAAGGTTAACCTCTTCCTTTATGACCATGGCCAGAGCAGCAAAGCAATTGAATATCTTTCTGGCCTCCTTTGTACCATATTTGTATACCAGCTTATTGAGGGCTGGGTTTTTCATCAGGTTCTTGCGCAGAGCCTGGCAGTAGTGAAAGAAGCAGCCTTGGGGCCTGCTCCTAAATACCTTGATAAAGGTGTTGGCCTGTGCAGCCTTGAAGTCAACCATCAACGTGGTATGATAAGGAAGGGACTCAGGCGTTTTTTGGTTATGGCCTGTTGCTCTTGGGTAACCTCTGGGCTGACCTTCTTCTTTTTGCGGCCCCTTTTCTTGGTTGGCTTTTCTTCAGGCATAGGCAAGATGTCATCCAGTTTTTGCTTGAGTATATTCAAGGTGTGGATGTAAGTCTCTTCCCTTTTATTAGGGAGAAAGAAGAGGACAAAGGGGACTATATGTTCATTGACCTGACCATGGATGGCCCAAAGCTGATAAAATAGCTTAGGACAAGAGGCAAAAGTCCCATTGGCAAACCAGGTATTGCACTTTAAAAGGCGTACAAGATCATTTTGTGTTGAAAAGCACAAAATACGGTTTGGTGAACCTTGCCCATTGTTGTGTAGCAAAAAGGGCTTTCCAAGCATGGTAGACTTATGGACTTCTGAAAGTACAAGCTCTTTGATACTTCTAGCGCTGACGCCAATATTGGCATCAATTGACTGTTGATCAGTCACATACTGTTGGAGTCTGGTCTTTTCTCCAACCTCCTCTCTCTGATCCTTATTCGGGTAAAGAAGAGCATGAGTTACCAGCTCAGTTGAAGTCAATTCCTTGTTGAAAGGAATGGATTGGCAAAGGTACCAGCACATAAGATAGTAAAGAATCATATCAGAGCACAAACAGTCATGCTCAATGGTGAGCTCCTTGACTTGGGTAAACCCAATTATAGTTAATTGCGCGGGGCAACCTGGACTATCACATTTGTAGTGATGGTTTGCCATATTTTTTCCTGGTCATTGCATATGAAAAGAAAGCCGTCCTTGACAAAGCCAGTACTCCCCTTCTTGGTCATAATGGAAAACGAGTCAGGAAAAATAGCTGGAACTATAAATTGCCTGTTGACATTGCAGATATTGACAACTGCATGTAGGTCTCACTCTAGGATAGGCTCCTCCTCTGAGGCTGTGAAACCATGATCACCAGAGTTGCTTTTGGAGACTCTTTCATTCTCATCTTCATCATTGGAGTGAACGTGCTCCTCCTGGAGATCAGAGGGGGAGTAGACAAAGGGAGAGTGGGGAGGGGTGAGGCTATCAGCTTCAGTCTTGGGGGAAGGTGTGGGGGTCTTGGCAGGCGTTTTTTCTTTAGGAGTCTGCTTGGAGAGGGTAGCCTTGGTCTTTCTTGCCTGAGCGGGAGTGGCTGTGCTCTTGGGAGCCTTGGGGGTAGCGTTGATGGTAGGCTTGGGAGGCATCTAAGAGCAAATTTGTGTCAGAAAAGTTCAAATTTGGGGAGAATTTTTAAAGAGAAAAATGAGAATGTGTTAAATATAAAAGTAGTCAATATTTTACATGGAATTATAGAGAAACTCTCAAATTATATACCATCAAAATTATTATGTTTTTTATTCTGCAAAAATTAAAAATTTATTAGTAGTGCAAGTATGCAACCCTGTGGGTTTTGACTGAAAACTTGCAAGTGAAATGGCGTTTTTAAGATGACATAATTGAGATGCTGTAGCTCAAAAATATAGTGTTTTTGACCATTTTTTATATTAAATTAACAAACTTCTGGTGGAGCTACCTCAACCAGGCCAAAGAGTAAAACTTGAATATTTTAAAACTAGCTTATACAACTGGGGTTAAAAAGTACCCAGTTGTTTAGAGGAGATAAAAAAATACATAAATGCAAAGTTTCAGACAGTTTCTTACATTTTTTATTTAATTGAGATTTGGCACTGAACTGTACTTTGTAAAAGTGGAAACAGTCAATTTGTGATAGTGTGCTCTTTATAGCGTCCTATGACACCACATGCTAAAACAGGTTAATTCTTAGTGCCACATTAGTGGGCGCCACTCCTATTGGACGCTTAGTTGCTTAGTAGATTTTGTAATGGGTACATTTTGCACAACAGAAATACCCTCATTACTAAATAAAATCACTAGTAAAACATTGTATTATTGAAGCCCAGATAGCAAAGTTCACACTATGATAAGGAATAAGGCTAGCATATTAAATGTGGATTTTTGAATGACTGTGTTGCAGAGGGGTATGCTATCAAAGTGGTGCTAATTTGGGTTAATTTATTATGTAGGTCTTAAATTAATGCCATATTTTATTCCCAATCAATAAGGGAATGGCTTGGATTAATCACATAAAAGTAAGATATAATGACAAAAAAAATCAAAGAACACGCTGCCGCGCCATTTTAATTAAAGCTTAGGCGCCACAGCGCCAACTGAAAATTATCTCAGGCACCGCAGCGTCAACTAATTAAAACTTCAGGGGCCGCTTTTCAGTAGGTTGGATTTTGTCTTTACAATTATAAATCTACTACCAATCCAAAATATCTTTTTTTGATTATACTATTGAGACTAGTGCTTAGAAATATGATTAATAATTATATAACCATTTTGGGGATTCAAAAATAGCGCCGCAGTGGCGCTTGATGTAAAAGTAGAGCGGCACAATGGCATCCAAAATATTTGCAAGGCAGCGCCGCGGCGCCTGGAGCTTTTTTTGTGTGGTGTGGTGGCACTTTATGTATGATAGAGACGGCGTGGTGGTGTATGTCATTGGATATTCTGCAGTAATGATCCAAAATCTACTGTCAATTGAATATATATAAATTTTATATTATAAATTTATGACAATGAGGTTGCAGTAATTCTATTCCGTGAGCTCCGTCATAATTGGCATCATTGCTTGGTCAAAATTTCCAACATATCCCCCCATTTGACCAAACACTATTTTCTTTCTTTCCAAGATGAATCCCAACACCAACAACAACAGCAACACCAACATGCACCAAGCCTACAACAAAATGATGGCTTCAATGGGCAAAGCGGAGCGGCGCACTTTTTGAAAAATGCCACGCTCAGTTTGTATTGCTTTCTTAAATTGACTTTGGGCCAGTGACTCACAGTTTCACAAGCAGGACTGCACAACCACTGTGGCAGCCTCTGCGCGTAGTACTGCGCCAAACTCTAGTGCCAGGGATTTCCCTGATGAGGACTCCATGTTTGAGGAGCCTCTTCCTGTCAGAAGTGTGCCCCCCAGCGGCAATCCTTCTGGTGCTCAGCACCCATTTTCTCAATGCCTTCCTTCCACTGGTGCGCCTCCCCCTACCCCATCTTCAATGCTCCGCGCCCGCCACAACTCCAACCTTGTGGTGGTGGACTACCTCAACCTCCTTAGCAAGTTTGCAATCTGCTATCACAAGGAACCAATGTACAGCTTTGTACAGGCACTACATTCTGAGGAGGATGCAATGACCCCAATTTGGGCAGGGGAGTTATACCACGGCCGGTATGATGCCTCCCATTTGGCCGCTGAGGTGCATCTAGGGCTGCAGTCAGCTACCCTGCCCCCCAGTGAGATTTCTGCGCAACATTTGCATACCATTGCTGTCCGCAATGAGTATATTGACAAGGTGGCTTGGGTTTGGGCTCTTGAGCTTGCAGCAGATCCCAGCTTCCATCAGACCTTGGACTTGCTCATCCAAGCCAACACCAACTGTTGCTTCTCAGCCACGTTCAAGGTGTATCTTCAAGCCATTACCACTGGCAATTCTTCCCTCTACCTTCCTTTGGCTGCCGCAACTTGCCACTTTATGTGGTATCCTCCCAAAAGTTGCCAGCCTGGCCAGCCCGGGTACGCTGGTTGTTGTCTGGAGCATTACTGCTCCCTGGCTTATCAACTCCGCGCCCCCTACTGCTATCATATTTCTACATGGAAGATGTGTTGATGGACTGCTTCACCATAGGTGCTGCGTTTTTTGCTTGTAGTGGCTGGGGCCGTTTGGTGCCAGTCAGTCAGATCTGCCTTCACCTGTGCAACTGGTCTTTTATGTTGCGCAACTCCCAGTTGACCTGGGCCCAAATGCTGGTGATCCTGGCTCATGTGCGCCAGCGCCTGGACAACAACCGCTACATGATGCTCACCCATGAGCGCCCAGTGATTACCATCCAGTGCACCACCAAGCATCCCTGCCCTGCCAATTGCCAGTCCTCTCCTCCTGCCATGTCTTCTGCTCAGCAGCGTGGAGGCGCCCACAACACAAGGGACTAATCCCACACAGCCTGCCTTTTATTGCAATAAACCTGCTTTGCCTATCCTCTTTTTTATTGTTTCTATTATTTTTTTGTTCTTATTTTTTATTATATTAAGTTTTTAATTGTTGTAATTATCTTCTAAATTTAGTGCTTATGGAAATATTGTTGATTAGTGGAGTTTTTATGTTGGAGATTAAAATTTTGTGCCGCTGCGGCACTAAATTTAATAGTAAGACGCCGCCGCAGCATAAAAGATGTTTGCAAGGCAGCGCAGCGGCGCCTAAGACTATCTCAAGTTGGCGCCGCAGCGCTTTTGATTTGTTAAAGGTGGCACAGCGCGCTTTTTAATTGTAGAAGTTGGCGCAGCGGCGCTTAAAGCTGGCTAGTTTTGCAGTTGAATTTGTAAAGTTTTGGTAACCTTATTTTGATAACAGACTTTTTATTTTGATTTGAGATAGTGTTTTTGTGTTGCAGTTTTTTTAGTTTCACTGATGAAAACATGACGCCATCTCAAAAAAATTTTGAGATGGCGTCTTTTGCTCTGGCGTTTTTGAATTAACATATTGCACTGTAATGAAAAGAGGCCTTACAACCCCGCCTGATCCATCCTCTCAATCCCTGCTTGCAAAAAAAACACTGTGACTACAGCATTCCTGAAGTTGAAACGTTGGACGTCTTTCAAGTCCACAGTGACAACCCTGTATTGCAAGCAAGCCACTCCTCAAATAAAGTAACACACTTGTCCTATTTCTTCTGTTTCTGTGGGAATACCCACAAATTACTGGTATATACCAGGGCCAACCACACTATGGTGGACCAGGCGTTTGCCAACTCTCAGCAATTAGACTGATTGCCCAGCAGGTTCAAAGCAGTACAAGTAGCTGACTCCCACAAAGTTGTCATCACCCACAAGACGGTACCCTTCTCTGTGAGAATGGGGAACATCCAGGTTAAGCTCTCTGGACTAATCATGACAGGGCTCAGCCACAATGTGATTGCTGGTCTTGACTGGCTTCTACACAACCGCCCCTACATCAATTGGGATACCTCTGTCATCACCCTCAACAGAAATGGGGTGGGGTTCCAGATTTATCCTGTAGGAATGAGCAAGTTACTCCATGATATGGTTTTTGTCAGAATAACAGAGACAGGCTTGTATTATTTCAAGGGGGGAACTAGACTTTAACCAATGATCAGTCAAAGTTATCTGTGCTAAACCACCAGCAGTTCCCCCTTCACCTCCTCACCACCACCAGCGCTTGCTGCACTCCTTGAGGATTACAAGGATGTCTTCAGCAAGACACTTGAACAACTACCTCCTCCCCGGGAGATCCAGCATGCTGTACAACTTCAAGGGTTGTTACCTAAAGCACAACCATTATACTGTCTCACACCAAGGAAGATGGAACCCTCTGCCAGCACCTTGTGGATGCGCTTGATAAGGGCTTCATTTGCCCCTTGCTCTCTCCATATGGGGTGGCTGTCTTCTTTGTAGCTAAGAAGGATGGGTCCCTTTGCCTGGTCACAGACTACCGCGCCCTAAATGAGGTGACAATTAAGAACAAGTACCCCCTGCCGCTGATTGACAACCTGTTTGATACACTTTCAGGTGCAAAGGTCTTTAGCAAGATTGATCTCACCGCAGGGTACAACCAGGTACGCATTGCACCAGGGGATGAGGCAAAAACTTCCTTCCGCACACGCTACGGGTTGTTTGAGTGTTGTGTCATGAACTTTGGAATGACCAACGCTCACTTCACCTTTGCCATATTAATGAACAAAGCATTTGAGGACTTGATTGGGACGTGTGTTGTTGTGTACCTTGACAACATTATTGTCTTCAGTCAAGATCAAACCACACACCTCCAACACCTCCGTGCTGTCCTTGACACCTTTTGTAAAAACCAACTAAAAGCTAAACCCTCCAAATGCAAGTTCCTCAAGTTGGAGCTATTATTCCTTGGGCACACTATCTCTGCCCAAGGGATAAAACCTGACCCTGCCAAAATCAAGGCAATCACTAGCATGCTGCCCCCCACTGATGTGGGCCAAGTGCAAACATTCTTAGGCATGGTTGCCTACATGCGCAAGTTCATTTCCAATTGTGAGGAACTAATTGCACCTCTCACTGAGCTCCTCAATACCAAACAGCGCTTTCATTGGACCCCTGTCCAAGATCAAGCCTTCAAGACGTTGAAGCAAAGGCTCACAACAGCACCAGTACTACAGTTTCCCAATTGAAACCGGCAGTACAAACTTGAGACCAATGCCTCTGACAGGGCCATAGGGGGCATGCTAAGAGTAGAAACTAACAATGGTGTATTTCTCCCCATGGCATATGAGTCCAGGAAACCCACTAACTTGGAAAAATGCTACCCCATTCATGATAAAGAGTTGGCAGCAATTGTGAACTGCGTTGAGAAGTGGCGCTGTTATCTGGAAGAGGCTACCTTCTCACCCCGCATCCTGACAGACCACAAGTTGCTCCAGTACTTCAACACGCAGTCTCACTTGACACGCCTCCAAGCAGTATGGGTCAAGTGTTTATCCCCTTACCAGTTGTGCATTGAGTACAAGCCTGGAAAGGAACTTGTCACAGATTATGCGCTTTTGCGGCTCTACGTGGCATCCATCACTGGGGACAATGACTTGGACCCAGATTGGCCCATGCTCTACCTCTGCCCTGAGGCAACTCGCTATGAGGGCCTTAATTTGGTCACCATCTCCAAGTTGAAGGACAACAAGAGCCAGTTTATCACTGATGCTGGTAATGTCTGCCACTAGACAGAGACAGGTGAGAAGACGCCTTACATTCCCACCACGCAGCAAGGGGACACAATATTGCACTACCACCAAACCCTGGGTCACATCAGATGGTGTAACCTCTTTGAGATCATGAAACAGAAGGTTTGGTGGCCGAGCATGCGTCAAGACATCTTGAACCTCCTCAAAATGTGTGTGCTGTGCGAAAAGAACACGTCCAAACCTGCACCCCCAAGTCTGTCCTGCCCATCAAAGCCATGGAACCCTTTGAGCAGTGGGCCCTTGACATTGTGGGGCCACTCCCCAAAGATAGACTAGGAAAGAAGTACATTATCACGGCCATTGACTACTTCACTTGCTGGCCAGTGGCCTGGGCAACAACCAACCATACTGCCACCACCATTATCTGCTTTATTGTCAAGAAAATTGTGGCCCGCTTTGGGCGACCCAAACGTCTCATCACAGATGGCAGCCCCAAACTTGTTGGGCATGTCATGAAGGCATACTGCGCCAAGAACGCGCTCCAACATATAGTTACAACCCCCTACCATCCTCAAGCCAATGGACATGTAGAACAACTAAATGTCTCACTGGTTCAATTGCTTGCCAAGCTCTCACAAGAGCACCCCAACACTACATGGACTGAACACCTGCCCACCGCCCTACTTATCTTGCAGGCAAGAATCAATAGGGGCACAGGGTTCAGCCCCAGCACCCTGGCCTTTGGGACACCTGACAGTCTGACAGGAGTTGAACAGGGAAAGTTACAGTACAAGGTTCCCAACAAGCCTCCCTTAGTGCCAACTCCCTCCCTAGACCAATGGCATGCCAAAGCCCAGGAAATCAAACACAAGCAGATTTCAGGAGGGACAAAGCACCTCAAAGCTAGGTATGCCGTAGGTGACCCAGTCTACACCCTTAATCCCAACTCTGCCAAGTTGGAACCCAACCACTTGGGGCCCTTCAAGATAGCTGCAGTCTATGACAATCACATTTACCAACTTGAAGATGCCCAAGAAAACACCAAGAAGCTCCACCATGATTGCTTGCACCCTTGCTGCGCCATCTCCACACAAAAGTTGTTTGTTCAGACCTTCCCAGACCTCCCAAAGACTCCAGTCTTGGTGTCTGACAAGAAGCAGGGGGCAAGGGGGTATTGCAATCAAGTTTCCAGACTTGCCTGCTAACGTATCTTACAATACACAGGGGGTGCTTGATGAGTCGCCCCTTGACGTATCTAAAGTTATGGATTAATCTGGTGGCAATATCAAATGGCAGGTACTTCATCCTAATTAGGAGCGCTGCCAATTTGACTTGCTGGTTACTGCACAAGTTATTCCTTGGCTTCAAACCTTACATGGAACTTTTCGCTATGCCATCCACTTGTGGCCTTGTGGCTTTCCCTATATAGTATATTAACCACAATATTCTACAATAAACAATACCTTATTTTTATTATTCTGTCCTTTATATTGGACTGTTGTCTTCCCCAATTCCAAATACTGAATCCTCATTGGTTCAGTTGCAAAACCTGGTGGGGATATCCCCCTTGGGGATTGGCAGGAAAGTCTCTTGATGGGGAGTAGCCATACAGCCCATACTTTGTCCTTTCTTGGGGGAGTTTTCTCTTTAGGTAGATCATGAACCTACCGCTGCTACCACTGTTGCAACTGAACCAATGAGGATTCAGTATTTGAATTGTGGAAGACAACAGTTCAATAGAAAGAACAGAATAATAAGAATAAGGTATTGTTTTATTATAGAATACTGTGATTAATGTACTATATGGGGAAAGCCACTGGGCCACACGGGGGTGGCATTGTGGCATGTTCCATGTAAGGTTTGGAGCTGAGGAATAACTTGTGCAGGAATAAGCAGGTCAAATTATTAGAGCTCCTAATTAGGAGAAAGTGCCTGAAGTTTGATATTGATAATCAGATTGGTTCATGTTGTTAGACACATCAAGGGGCAACTCATTTAGCACCCCCTGTGTATTGTAAGATACATTGGCAGGCAAGTATGGAAACTTGGTTGCAACATTTCTAATGCCTGTTTTCCTTATCTTTGATAAAGCTAGGCTTGGTGTGTCAAGGGTGGGTATCTCCTACAGCGGAAGAAGATCCCTGAGAGTTTAAATGAAGAACTCTTGTATATATATGGAGATGACCAAGACATTCTCTATGGAATCATTGGTGGGGGTGAAGTCTCTCTTTGAGGAACTGTACACAGAATACTTTGCTAAAGAGGGCACACCTGCTAAATGAAGCAGAATTTTTGGCTTGGGTTCATTGAACTTATTGTGAAGTTTTAACAAGATACTTCAACAAATAAATAACATCACAAACCAAGAGATTGAACTTCTTAAGTTACAAGAGGTCAAGAGTGTCAAGATTTTATCAAAACAGAGACAAAAATTGGCAACTCTGGAGTCAAAAATCATGAAGTTTTGCAGCAAGAGTCATCCAACAAGAAGATTCTTGGATGAAATGGTCATGGTAAATGGGGGTGGAAGAGCCTGGATCAAACACAGTATATCATATATTATATTATATTATATTATATATTTGATTTTCATTAAATCACATCTTAATAAGCCTATATTTTGATTCTTAGATTTTTGATAATTAATCAAATTTATATGATTTGGAGCCTTTAACTTACCTTGTTTGCTTTTAGATTGAGGTTAAAGTCATTGATGTTAAGGAGTAGATGCTTTTTTGATCCCTGCAGATTTTTAAACTACTATCTAATTCTATTATATTTTTAAGTTGAGATAATTTTAATTCTGGATGATTTTTTACTTATCTTAAAAGCTTTTAAAAATGCTGTTCTTTGATGCTATTTTAATCCTTGAGTTTATCTGAACATGATGATTTTATAAATGATGCAATCAAAGCTGTAACCAAAAATTGAAAGCAAAATATTTAAATATCTTAGTTTCAAAATTAAAAACATTATTTCCACTTTTATTACACTGCATTATTTAAAAAAAAATATTTACTGATTTTTCTATCATTTCATCATACTGTTTTTATTGTAGACTAAACCAATTTAAAGGAACTGTTGAAAAACATTAACATTTTCATTGAAAGATGAGTTTCTGCTACTAGAAGAGCTGATAAAGTTTTCATATGAAAACTCACATTTGGGAGTGCTTGTATATTGGGCTTCTGGTTCAACTGGGCTAAGGCTATTCCATTTCTTATCATTGATAATCTTAACAATTGCTTTGAAAATCATTGGATCAGCAATAAATGCAAAGAGGTGCAGTAGTCCTCTAGAAAAAGCACCAAATCTACCCCAGTAGGCTAGAGAAAGGGAGTCTCCACCAGATATGAAATAATAAGTTATAGAAACATTGGCACCAATATAGGCCAATACAATGTCAGGGGATAGAGACAGGTTCTGAATATTAGACTTCTTAGATCAAGAAGAGAAGATTGGTCCTTTTGAGTATCTGATGATTTCTTCTGAAGTAAGCTCTGTTTTCCTTGCTTCATCTTACAAATTACCATAAGTGAAACAACAAGGCAATATCCAATAGTCAAGGATGTAACTATAGCATTGTAAACCAGACTGATAGTTCTGTTTACTAGAGTTGCATCTTTAAAAGAGCATTTTCCAGTATTTTCTCTACCAAAATATCCAAAAACTATTTTCATTAGTGTAAAAATTAAATAATCTTACCATAAACAGGAATATCAAAGATAAAAGGAAAGATGAGTGAAGCAGTCCAGTAAAGAATCTCCCATCTTCTATTTGGCTTTAGGCTGCAGATAATAGCTAGATTGAGATTCAAGGCAATTGAGATATTCAATCCCAAATACATATGCTTGAAAAGGGCTGTTAAAAACCCTATCATCTCACAGATAAACTCATTCTTGGCTGAATAAAATACACTCATTATGTGGGTGACCACATCAAGAAAAGCAATCCCCAATTGAAGATGGATAGTCACTCTTTTGACCATAGCTCTATTGTACTTTCCTGGAGATTAGCTTTGATAAATGATCAGTTTACTAATTATAAAGAATATCAGAATGACATGGAGGGCTCCAATTGTAGACAGCACATTTAAGCCAACTGAAAGAAGGTGAACAATATTCATAATTATATTCACCTTGCTCTTTTTATCAATACTTATATATTGATATAGATTATTTTATTCTACCCATATCACTCCACCTACTTGCAGATCTCAACCCTACTGTGAACACTGGATATTGACATATTCAGCATTGTCCACTTGAACTGATCCAACTAAAGTGATACCACAAGTTTCACAACTTAATTTTTTGCAGATTGCCATTTGAACTAGGACTTTTGATCCTTATTTGAATGATTTAAATCTACAAGTCACACAGGAATCAAGAACCTTGGTTTGAACATTTGTCTTATAGAATTGACAAGTAATTATAAGTTTTCAATAACTCGAAAAGGAAAGGTATTGCGATGTAATTTTTTGTTGATGGACCAGACAGTTATTTATAATGTATTTACATTAACCTAAATAAATATTTACTGTAACGTTAAATATTCTCGATTTAAGGTGCTAGAGCCTTCAGATGGATCAAATTTCTATAATGACTTATATCCAAAGCCTATAGAAAAGCTGATAACGTAGATGAGTTCATCTTTACAAGAATGATTACAAAGCTTGATAGCCATGCAAATTGGATCCTGTGGAGTTTGGCCTGAGCATTTATGGATGCAATCCCGAAAGCCACCCAAGTGCTGATTCAAGCACTTGGTTATTAAAGTATGAGTTGAATCGTACAAACATCATAATGTATCTTATCTGTGATTCGTGATCTAACTCCGCATGATTTAAATTAAAGGGAAGTAGTGCATTTAAATCGTAAGACAGTAGTTAAATATTTGATTTAAATTGTATGCGGCTTGGAATGTATGAGATGAACGAAGATTGAGTAATCCAAAGGGATTTGATTCAAACAAAAGGTATAAATATCAGTTTTATTTGAGAGATGGTTGACTAGCATATTTTAAATTATTTCGATGGATTCCAATGATTGTACATTCAAGATGGATTACCCATGCATCTCTACTTGGATTCTGATAAGGTTAGATTTGTTAGCCTTTACATCATCCCAATAGAGTATCAACAGAATAAAACGAGCCATGACATATGAAAAACTAAACAACAAACCCATAACAGCTGATAATATAGATAAAATCTTCGGATTGTTCTGGACACAAAGATACTAAATTTAATAGGCTTGATTGGTCTAGACGCCAACAAACATGATGAAGCGCTTTAGCAGAACCTGCTATAAGGCCGAAGACCACAAAATGATGAATTAGCTGAACTTGAAGGTGACAAGCTCAAAAGCGTTCATTTTAAGATTGAAACGTTGTTTTTACGGCAAACTCAACCCATGAAAGGTGAGGAGAACAAAGTGACCAACTGGCTGATAAGTTTAAATAAAATATTGACTTTTAAACCAATCCTTTGTTGTAACTGTCCTAATGGCAACAGTTACAAAGAAGAAGAAACTTGAAGCAGATTTTTATTGGAAAAAGAGATAAATGTTTTTATGTCTTGAAAATAGATGCCGTGATGAAGCTCTAAAGATAAAAGTGACTCATATTTGAGTTGTGTGAATTGAATTTTCTCCTACGTGGATATCGATAATAGAAGCTTTATAAAGGCTATAAGTGGTACTATCAGTAAAGTGGTTGATATTTCTTGTTACCCGTTATAGATAAAAAGTTGATTCAAATTTTGTGCCAATATATGAGCAAATGACCCTTCTAAAACTTCTCACTTTAGACTTAAAGGGGCTCTTTCTTATCAAGAGCATCAGTATATAGGGTTTATGGAGCTTAATACTTATATTACCCTGATTTTTTTGGCTAAGGCGGGGAGAATTCTTTCTCTTTGGGCCATTCAGGTGATAAGGAGCGCCTTTTGGGAAGCTTTGAATATTGAATTAAAAAAAGAAGAAGTATATTTTATTGGATAATACTTTAGGATTATATAGCTTTAGCTGTGGCAGAGATTTTAGTTAGATCAAACCTAGGGGTTGGTCATATGCGGGATGGGTTTGAGTTGCTGGATACCTGGACAGTCATATGATATTGGTTTGTTGCCATTTCTGGCATGTCAAACTGTATATTGGAAGGGCACCAAATCAGGCAATGACTGGATGTCAAGTGGGCTGGCAGTAGCCAGAATACTTGTACATCATGCTCCTTGCCACACCCCTCCCTTAAGGGGTTACTCTGGTATATCAGGAGGGGGCTTTGTCTTGACGGCTGCCGCCTGATGTTCCTGGAGTTGTTTACTAACAGGTACTAGCCAAGTTGAGTGTTAGCTTTTGCTGAGGCAAAGGCAGGATCTGTGGTACTTTTTGATGATAGGGACTTTGGTGCCTTGGAACTTGACTAGGTAGGTGTTTCTGCCTGGTCTGTATTTGAAAATCCTTTTCAGTCCTCTGTGTACTGAATCCAATTTTTTTCTGTTTCCAGTCAGGACCCAGACAGGGAAGTTGATGGGGGGTGGTTTATCTGTATAGGTTACCTTTTGTGTTTTGAGCCTTTTTTTTCCCGCTATTTTAGCTTTGAGGCGTATGTGTTGTAGTGTTGGTACTTGTTCCACTGTAGGAGGTTTTCCCGGGGGATCTTTATGTATGGTTGGTTGTTGCGGGTAACTATCTCTGGTTTGTACCCATATGTTAGTTCAAACAGTGAGTAGCCTGTCCCTTGATTGGTGCAGACCTGGGATACTAATAATGTATGTTTCATGTATAGTGATCATGTGTCTTTGGCTTTGCCATCCATTAATTCTTGAGGGTTCTGATAGGCTGCCGTTTAGGCGTTCAACTCTGCTGTTGGCTTGTGGCCTGTAGGGCAAGGTTGTGAATGTTTGATGTTCTTTTCTTTTAGGTTGTTTTTTACTATGTGGCCTGTTAGCTCTTTTGCTCCATCTGTTATGATGTAGTCTGGAGTGCTGTAGTCTGCTATGATTGCTTTATTGATGAATCAATTTATTGTTTCTGCTTTGTGATTCTTTTTTGCCCAGCAGATGGGCCAGTGTGTGGCAAAGTCAATGACTAAAATTAGGAACTTTTGCTTTGTTTTGGTTTCTGGGAAGGGTCCCACTACGTCCAGTTCCCAAACCTTGAATAGTTTGCAGTCAGATACTGGGTTAACTGTTGGCTGAGGAGCCTTGGTGCTGGCATATTTTTCACACACTGTCTACTTTTTCAGAACATCAATTATGTCTTGCTTCAGATTGGGCCACCATACTATCTCTTTTAATGTGAGGTATAGGTTGTTAGCCTTTTTGTGTCCTAGTAGACAGTGATGTCTTAGGATGGTGTCAACTCTTTGGGTAAGTGGGATGTAGGGAACGTGTTTGTCCTTGATAATATGGTATACAATGCCATTTGATACATGGAAATATTTTTCATTTCTTACTGATGTATCATGGGTTAGTTGGTGTGTGGAGGGATATTTTCCTTTTGTTTTATACTCAGTATTGTATAGGTTTGGTCAGTCAGGGTCCAGGCGGTCAGGATGATCCTCTCTTGGCTTACATAGCCTAGAGAGAGCATTGGCCGTGACCAGCTCTGTCCCTTTTTGTATTTGTTGTCCAGGTTAAGCTGCTCAAGCAAGGACATCCATTTGGCTTGTTGCCGTGCAAGTGTGTTCTGAGCTTTGAGATAGATTAAGGATTTATTATCAGTCAGTACTCAGACATTCAAATGTCCTTCTAGATAACATCTCCATTTCTTGCATGTGTGGTATATTGCTAGCAATTATTTTTTGTGTATTGGGTACCTCTGCTCAGTGTTGGTTGGTTTTCTGCTTTTGTAACATACTGGCAGGAAGTCTTGCTGCCCTGGATGGCAGATGCGTAGGACTGTGCCAATGGCGGTGTCACTGGCATCCAACTCAAGCTTGTAGCACAAGTTGTTATTAGGGTATTGCAATATTGGCGCTTCAATCAGAGCTTGCTTTGGTAGCTGGAAATTCTTGTCACGTTCTGGTGTCCAGATGGAATTCTTTTTGGCATTACCTTTGGTTAGGTCATTGATTGGTGCAGTGAGCTTTCTGCAGTCTTTGATATATTTCCTTAGGTAAGCTACCATTCTGAGAAAGCATCTTACTTGTTTAACAGAGGTGGGGTGTTGCATGTTATTTATGGCTTTAATTTTGTCTGGATCTGCTTTGATGCCACCGTCAGAGACAATGTGGCCCAAGAACAAGAGTTTCTTTTCCATAAATTGGCACTTACTAGGCTTAGTGTATAGTTTGTGCTTTGCAAGTCAATTGAGTGTCTTGCAGACATGCGTGAGGTGTTCCTCTTTTGTTTTTGAAAATATGATGATGTTGTTGAGGTAACATAATGTATTTAAGAGGCCATTTAGCGCCTGGTTCATCATGGTGACAAACGTTGCGGGAGCGTTGGTCATCCCAAAGTTCATTACTTTACATTCAAACAATCCAATTTGTATACAGAACAAAGTTTTTGGTATGTCCCTTTCTTTTACCTCTTTTTGGTTGTAACCCAAGGTGAGGTCAATTTTGGAGAAAATTTTGGCTCTGGAGAGTCTTGCAAACAGATCCTTTTTAAATGGAAGGGGAGATTTATTTTTACTGTACTTGTGTTTTGTGCTCTGTAGTCAGTAACTAGGTGAAGAGATCATTCCTTTTTCTTTACAAAGAAAACCAATGCCCCCACGGGGATTCAGACGGGCAAATGAACTCTTTGACTAGATTGTCCTCAATATGGGTCTTGAGTGTTTGGGTCTCCATGGGGGAGAGTCTGTAGATAGGTGTTGGTTTGGGAATGGCTTTGCATAAGTCAATGCCATGCTTGATCTCCCGCTCAGGGGGTAACTCTGTGAGTCCTTCCTTAAATACATGAACGTATTTGTTGAGGAGTGATGCAAGTTCTGGGCATTGGATTTTTTTATGTTTGTATGTTATTGAATTTGGTGTACCTCATTATATGAAGTGTATTGTCTTTGGTTAGATGGTCTGAGATGTCCTGATTTTGACTTGTACAAAGAATGTGTCTCTCAGAATGAAGTTGTTAGGTTCTTTGAGGATGTTAAAATTGACTTCATTGCGTTTGATGGTCATGGTCTTTGTTTTCCAACATACGCTGGGGTTCACTCAGGTGAATCAGTATATACCTGCTACAATGCTGTAGTTTATGCTGGTCATAATGAGCCCTTTAATGGACTTTTGTATGCCTTGGAGGTCAATTCTGAAGGGAGTTGTTTTGCCTTCAAGTAGAACCTTAGATTTTTCTGTCATTCTGGTGTATTTGAAGTTAGATTTGACAACTAGTATCTTGTATTTGGTAATAAAATGATTTGCTAACCATGGTTTGTTGTGCACCATAAACAAATAAAATTTTATGTGTATGTGGTTTATAAGTGCATGGATAGACAGGAAGTTGTGAGCAATCTTTAATTTTTAAGTTCATAAAAATGGAGGATTGCGGGACACATGAAATGCAAGCAGCAAAGTTTGTGCCTTAGTACAGTTTATTGTCAAGTTGGGGGGAGGCAGGGGCACTTAAGCCTGTCCCCCCTCCTCTTTTCCCTTTTCCTCTGTTTTGAGACCTTCAAGGTCAGAGAATTTGGGATCAGATTCATAGTGGGATGCTATTTCAGCATTGTTTACTTTGGCAGTGTCCTCTTTCTTGGGACAGGAGCGGTTTGGGCTCTGGCTACAATTGCCATTGTTATAATTGGAGTTGCTGTTACTACAATTGGTGTTTTGGCGCTTGTTGTCATTATAGTTGTCTCTGCCATTGCTGTTTGAGGTGCAGCTGCTGTTGTGTGCAGCATATTCCATGTTTGCGCATTTTTCTGCATGCTTGGCTTCTGCAATGAGCGCAGGCATGGAGGTGTTAGCCTCTGTGCAAATGAGGGCAGCAACAGTGGATTTCATTCTGTTGATAAATGAGGCTCTATTGTGTATGTTGTCAGCTTGTGCTAGGTTCTGGATCTTGCAACATATCTCTTCAAATCCATTGGTGTAAGCTGTGATAGTGGTCTTCTGAGAAGATGGCTTAGCTGTATTACAATGTCTTGGAGGGATTCAGTGATGCAGAAGTTGTGGGTGATGTCAGCTTTAAACTCTTCCCAGTTATCAAGCTGGTTGTCAGTTTGTGATCCAACCCAAGTGGCAAACCAGTTAGCTGTGGCCTCATACAGGCGCTTGCTGGCTCCCTGGACCCATTTTTCTTGGGATGCGGCTGTTGCAAAGTTTTGCAGCTGAGTGGTCCAGCCAGTTAATAAAGTTTTCTTTGTTTTTACCAAAGAACTTGTCAATAACAATGTACTTGGTGTTGGTAACTTTGCCTGTGATATGCAGTTGTGTGTTTGTTTGTGGTTGTAGCAAGTGACTTTATTGAATTATCTTGGTACATGCTTTGGGCATGGCCAGTCCTTCAAATATGGTGCATGTACTAGGTATGTCTTTGTCAATGTTGTGGGCGCAGAAGTACGTTTTCCAGGTATCCTGGGGTGTGGCCTGGTTTAGTACATGAGCAAAGATGGGCAGGTTCTGTTCAGTCATTTTCTCTTTCATTGGTGTGGTTGAAAACCTGTAGCTGCTACCAGTGATAAGGAGCGCCTTTTGGGGAAACTTTGAATATGGAATTAAGAAGAGAAGAAGTATATTTTATTAAATAATACTTTAGGCTTATATAGCATTAGCTGTGGCGGAGATTTTAGTTAGATCAAACCTAGGGTTTGGTCATATATGAGTTGGATTTGAGTTGCTGGATACCTGGACAGTCATGTGATATTGATTTATTGCCATTTCCAGAATGTCAAACTGTATATTGGAAGGGCACCAAATCAGGCAATGACAGGATTTTAATTGGGATGGTGGTAGCCAGAATACTTTTACATCCAGCCCCTTGACAAAGGCTTTCTATCTTCTTATATAACCATAGTTCATGTTCTTATATTTGAATCTTTCCCAATATCCATTACTAAGTAGGTATTATTGTAGTAGAATTAAAATATAATTAAAGAGCCCACTTCCATATGTTATAACTTGGATCTGTTTTAGGTCAAGATCCATACCTTGTCTTTAAACTTAAGTCTCTGAAGTAAGAGTAACTTTATACTCTTGAGCTGGTTTGCTTTCTACTTACATAAATGCCATAACTGTACTTCATTAGCAGAGTTACAAGGGAGAAACATTGGAAGCTAGATGATATTTTTATTGTAATATGAGAGATTATATAGTATAGGTAAATCCTTTGGGAGAAACAAGGTACTTGCAAATCAATCATCTTGGATATGTAGGGGTGGCTTGATCCTGATGGTGAGTCAGACTCCAGGTCAAGTTTGCTCTGGCTCTGGGTTATTGATAATGAGTTTTTTCTTGTTTGGTGGTTTGATTCAACCTTTCTCTTTTAGCTATGTGTACCAGGATAGGGAAGTTGAGCAACAAGTGGTCTTTTGTGAAAAACCCTTCTGGGGGTCAATCCTGCAGTTTCAATACCCTACTGGTGAGAATCAGCCTCCTTGGGTGGTTTTTGATGGAAAGATTGTCTGGAGCACAGGTCCTGTACTTCGCCAGATATTGCTTAGTTGCAGGTAACACATCTTTTTGCTGCTCCTGTGTTGCTTTTTATGGCCATAGGCAGCTGCATAGTAGAGTCTTGTCCTGATTTTGCTTGTCCAATCCTTGAACTAGGTAAGTATTATTTTTGCTTACTTTCAACACAAATAATGGGTCTCACTTTTTTGGTTGCAGCTTGCTCTTGTCATTATTCATCACCCAGACCTTGCTACCCACTTTTTGTCTTTCCTTGAGGGGGGTTGTTGTAATTTTCAATCACCTGTCTTTCTGATCCTCTTGGTCATAATTGACAAGGTAAATATCTGGGCTGTCTCTGGATGGTATCTTTTTTTGATATCTCAATTTTGGTCCCAGTCAGGGTTTGAAGTATGTTAGGCAGTGTGCTGTAGACTAATTAAAAGGAGCTTTTGAAAGTGGATCAGTTCACCCATGTACAGCATACAATGAGGACAGTAGATAACTTTTTTGGCCAATATTTGGGTGCTCTGGCAGTGATTTTGGCAAGGGCTTGCACTAGAGAGCCACTTAGCTGCTCCACTCTACTGTTTTCTTAGACTGATATGATATGGTTATTGTGTGTCTCACTTCTTTCTTGTCCAAGTAAACGTTTGTGTCATCAGATGTAAATTTTTGCCTCTGCCTGTAATCATTAGCTCTGGCTTTCTAAGCTCAATTATGTTTTTTGCCTATAAATTGACATAAACCATTATCAGTGTGTGTTTTGATAGCCTGCACCACTGGCCACCTGGTGGCAAATTTAGTGGAAGTAATTATGATGCTTCTACTCCTGAGAGGTGACCATTGGGTGTCCTGGATCAAAGCCAAAGTCCATATAATCTGGGTTGATATTATTTAAGTGACTGAGTTCTGATCCCAGCACATTTTACTGTTCCTGTAGTCATGTGAACTCATACATAGCTTTTTTATCATCATCTTGAAATCTGCTCCAGGTATCATGACCTCTGACAGAGTCTGCCCTTTTTTGGGATGTAGAGCTTCTGGAAAGTGGCCCAAACTCCTTGCTCAGGAAATCTGTTTCTCTTATTGTGAGTGCTATTCCTCTTGAAAGTCTTGACTATTCCTTCCCAGGAGTTTAGTTTCTAGAGAACTTTATGCACTTTTGCCTGACTGTTGCTCTTTCTCAGCATTTGGGCATAATATATGAGGGAAGATCCCACAATCCTACTGCTTATAAATATATCAGGGCTGTAAAAAGTCTTTATTTCCAGAAGGAAGTCTCCTTAGAAACCTTATGAAATGCAGCTTTCTGCACACTTTAAGCCAGCTACTTCTTTGAAATTATCTTGGGTGCCATCAGCTCCTGCTTAACTTCTTGGGGATGAAATTATGTTAATCTTGAACCTCAGAACATGTTCAAACTTAAGAGCTCTCAATATTACCCTGCCTCTAGATCCTGTTCAATCACCTGCTTGTATATAGCCCCCTTGTCTTAGGCTGAATCCCCTTTAGGCTAGTTCTTTCACATGCTTGAACTATATGTGCTCTCATTTTCTATAATAAAATAGGCTACCAAGATTACAGTAGCTGTTCTTGCTGTATTATTCTTTTGTTTTTAAGTATATTAATTGAGCATTAGGTCATTATACTATCAAGGAGCTGGATGTACTGGTATTCTGGCTGTTGCCAGCCCACTTGACATCCAGTCATTGCCTGTTTTGGCGCCAATTCAATATTCAGTTCAACATTACAGAAATGGCAACAAACCAATATCACATGACTTGTCCAGGTATCCAGCAATCCAAATCCAACTCACACATGACCAAACCCTAGGTTTGATCTAACTAAAATCTCCACCACAGCTAAAGCTATATAAGCCTAAAGCATTATCCAATAAAATGTACTTCTTGCCTCTTTGAATCCATATTCAAAGCTTCCCCAAAAGTTGCTCCTTAACACTGGTAGCAGCTAGCAATTTTCAACCACACCTGTGAAAGAGAAAACGACTGAACAGAACCTGCCCACCTTCACTTGCATACTAAACCAGGCTACAAAAGAATACCTGGAAAACTTACTTCTGCGCCCACAACATTGACAAAGATATACCTAGTAGATGCACTGTATTTGAAGGACTGGCCATGCCCAAAGCATGCACCAAGATAATTCAATACAGTTTCTCTCTCTAACCACAAACAAACACACAACTGCATATTACAGGAAAAGTTACCAACACTAAGTACATTGGTATTGACAAGTTCTTTGGTAAAAACAAAGAAAACTTTATTAACTGGCTGGACCACTCAGCTGCAAAACTTTGCAACCACATTCCCCACAAAAATGGGTTCATGAAGCCAGCAAGCGCCTGTATGAGGCTTCAGCTAACTGGTTTGCCACTTGGGTTGTGTTGTAAATTGCACTATTAATGCTATTTTGATTTGCCCTTCAAATATTGATAGTTGCAAAGATTTGACTGGTTTTGCCTTTGAGTTCAGAAATGCCTTGCCTTCCGCAAATGGGTTTGGTTCAATATCCACCTATTCTGGATTATTGTACCTGTCTGTGGTTGATCCTGGTATGACCTCATCCCAGCGTGACCCTCTCAGCCACTCTGTCTTCCTATTGAGTGATCCCTGCTTCTTGTCAACTATTTAAAGTAGAATCATTACTCCTAATAAAGACAAGTTTATCCACATTTGTGTTGGCTTTTATAATCTTCAAGCTTTTCCTGTCCTTTCTTCCAAAAGGACTTTTATATCTTGTTTTCCAGGAAATTAAGGTATGTGTCCTTAATTTTGCCCTGAAAGCTAACCCAAGGCTAGCTTTGAACCTCAAATCTTTTGTAATAAAGATTTCCTGCCGTGTCCTCCAGGATGTTGTCCCCTGGAGCCAAACACAACAAAATGGTGCTCACTACAGGGGCTTCAAGCCCCTTGGTTACCCTGTTCCCACACGCATTCTCTGGTACCTCTCCCTTTGTTTTCAAAGTACCAGATCAACCTAAAGTTTCTATTCCCCCTCTAGAAGAAGACATTACCAATGCTCCTGCAAATCCTATGGTATTGGTTCTGTCTCCCGGGCCCTCATGGGCCCCCCCTTCCCTGTTTTCTCTCTCAACTATGAGCAAGCCCGTGCTGCCGCCCGCTCCCTTCTTCATTATGACATGGTAGCCATGCACTCTATCTCTGGCCTCTGTCCTGGGTACACCTCCAAAGACCTGTACTCCTTCCTTTTGGACTTTGGTCTCCCCCCGCGTTGATGGAATCCATGGATACTATTGGCGTGTTGGTTAACCAGTTCATCCAACCTGCCCTAGTTCACCACCAACTTGCCTTGGGATCCAAGAATCAACTGTTGGATGCTGTAGCCTCTGCTGTCTCAAATAACCACGCTCAAAATATGGCCCTCCAAGAATGGTCACACAGTCTCTTTGCTTGTATTTCTGACAACCAGCGCAACTTGTTGGCGTCACAGAAGTATTTAACCACCTCCCTAAACTCCCTTTGTTCCTTGCTCCCTGGATACATAAAGGATCAACTATGCAAATTGGATGAACATCAGGCAGCCTGGCATGAGCAAATCAAGGCTTTTCTGCTTAACCATCAGCAGGATTTTGAGACTCTGATTAGTGAACTCAATCAATTCAGGGAGCATGTCAACTTGCAACTCAAATTGATAGGAGCTCATGTCAATACTTGGGGCTGCCACCTGCAGCATCAATAAAGTCTAGATAAGGCTGCACTAGGCAACACTTTGTACCAAGTGCAAAAATATTTGGATGACTGGGTGGCCTCTATTGAGGTGATTCCTCCCGCTTCTCCTGTTGGGACCCCTTCTGATTTTGAAACCAAAGTATGAGAGGCCATTGCCAAGCTCAAGGCTACCACTCAACGCCAAGCTTCTGTGCAGCCTCCCCCTCCAGTCAAACCTATGCCTGACCCTTGTATTGCCTCCCTCACTGATCAGGTGGCTAGCTTATGAGGTGAAATTGAGTACTTAAGACAGCGCCTCTCTAATTCTGAAGATTTGTCATCTGAATCTGAAGATGAAGAAGAAGGTGAAGTTGTTAATAATCCCACTCATGACAATCATGGTTGTTGCCCTGGTCTAGAAGGTCAACCCTGGGTCCACTGTGTGCGTGCTCTAGATCAACTTGCTGAAGTGACAAATTATGTAGCTGATAGGCAGGACGCGTTGAAAAGAGAGGTCCAAAACCTCTCCCGCTTTACAGAGACTCTAAATAGACAAGTTGCCCCCTTGGTTGCTCAGACCACCTCCCTGGCTACCTGTTTCAATGAAATTGCTGGCACCTTGGCAGTACAACAAATCAAGATTGATAAATTTGGGACTGCTGTCACAACTGCCCAAGACATTAGTGGGCAAAACAGCTTTACCTTGGACACTTTAGAGGAAAGCCTTTGACTCCTCTGGGCTAGACAACCTTCTGCTGAATTTGAGTTTGAGGGCAACCCACACATTAACGTCCTCAATCCTGGTGAAAACAGCCAGTCCTTGTCCTCGTCCATCAACCTGAATTATAAGCCAACCTTCAAGCAGATATTCAATCCCAAAACCTCTACCATTGCTGCTTTTCTGACCATTTACGGAACTGCAATGTGTAGGGCTACTGACAAACTCAAGAAGGAACACATCCTTACCTGCCTCCATCCCACTTGCCAGGAAGTCAGGGTCCCCAAGCTCCCTTCTATTGTCACCTGGGAGGATATGAAGCGCCTCCTATTGAAGAGTTTGGAGGAGACCTCAGCTTGGAAGTCAAGAAAGATGAATTTATGCATATTGCTTTCAAACCCAAGGAAACCCTGGCTGAGTTTGCAGATTTTTTCTACATTGAAGGCCAGCATTTAATTACTAGTTGACAGTTAACTCCTTGGGAAGCCTATACGGCTTGTTCAAACACTTTGAAGGTAAACCAGCTTCTATGTCTACACTTTAAGGCACACAAGGCTTCACTCACTTCCATGAAGAGTATTAAGACACTCTTACAAGACATGCATTTGACACATGGAGGCACAGTGATGCGTGAGAATAAAGCCAATAATGCTGGGACTACCTCTCGTACGCCACGCATTATGACTCTGGGTACTAGTGGGCAGGCTAAGAGACAAGGCTACCATAACTGTGGCCAGATTGGACACCACTTGCGCACTTGCACTAATCCTTGAGTGGAAGGTTGCAATCCCAAGGAACAGGCAGGAAAAGAGAGGTCAGCTTAGAAAAGGAGACACTCTCTGCTGATCAATCTCCCCCGTCTCCCCCTGATCCTCTGTCTGATGAAGAAGCTCCCTCTTCCTCTGGCCCAACTATCCTCCATCTGTTTCACAACTTCTCCAGTGATTAAGAGCCTGAAGATTCTGATAGTGAAGACTCTGATAGTTATGGCTATTCTGTCCTGGCTGTTCTGGAAACTATCCCTGTACCCTACAAGCTTTGCTCTGGGAAGACTACCACCACTTCCCAGATACCTACAATTAAAGCTAAATACATGGTGGCTTGCCCTTACCTAGCTCAAGCCCACCAACCACCTGTCTTGGATGACTCTTCTGAGAAAGCAGCCAAGTTAGCCAAAGCTCTTTTCCACAACAAAACTGTTTCTCTTCCACTACAGACTGTGTATAAGGAAATTCCTGTGTTACAGTGTATGCTGGCCAAATGGGAAAAGGAGCTAGAGGTTGCGCAAGATGTGTTGGCAGTCTTGCCTCCCTTTGGGAAAGATACAACCTGTGTGGAAGTATCAATCCAAAAGGCCAAAATCAAGGCCATCTTGGACACGGGTTCCCCTGTCAATGTGGTATCTTCCAAGCTAATGAAGAAACTTAAGTTGGCCCCTGACCTCAACTACATGCAGTTGTATGGCACAGCTGGCATGACCCAAACTCAAGCCATTGGTGCCTACTCTGCTCTACCCATGAGGTTTGGGAAACTCCTTATTGCCTCCCCTGCTGTGGTCCTAGAGAACAAAAGCTATGACCTCTTGGTTGGTACCCAGTTCCTCCAGGAATATAACAGAATTGTAAACTTACAAGATGGATACCTTTTGCTCTTGGGATATGAAGTTCCTTTGATTTTTGAGAAACCTCCGCGCCTTCCAGGCAAACATCTTAAAAATTGCGTACTTGAGTACCCTACAGGTATCTTCTCTCTCAAGTATAGGACTCACTCCTCCAACATGTGTACCCCTCCTCCTTCCTGCCCTGCAGAAGAAGGGGTACCCCTGCTAGCGCCAGCCGCTATCACCATCTCCCCGGGCTCTCAAGTGGTGATTGACTCCCAGATTTCCTATGAGCTGCCTGAAAAGTCCTTCTTGGAGCTTTACTCACCTGAATCTTTAAGTTGTACCAAGCCCCACCTGTGTTCTGGGGTTTTAGACCAAACCCACAAAGAGCCTGTACAATTACTGCTTGCTAACCTGACAGCCCTGCCCATGCAAGTAATCAGAGGCCAGGTTGTGGGTCATGGTTGTGTACTTGGAGAAGAAAAAGTATCTTCCCTCTACCCCTTTGGAACTTTCAGTGATTTCAACCTACCTGAAGATGATCCTCAAGTTCTCTCCTTGTTCACTGCTGCTGATTTCTCCCAACTGTCTCCTGTTCAACAAAAAGACGTGTTGGACCTGCTCAATCAATTCAGTGACATCTTTGCCTCTGGACCTACGGACTATGGCCTAGCTAAAGGAGTCATCCATAAGATTGATACTGGGGATGTGCCCTCTTTTTGTGCTAAACCATACCGCTGTAGTAGGGTGAAAGATGCTCAAGTGTCTAAAAAACTCAAGCAACTTCTGGACGCTGGGTTACTGGCTCCTTCCCAAAGTCCTTGGGCTTCCCTGTTACTGATCCTCAAGAAGAAAGATGGGGGACACCACATTTTAATGGACTATTGCTGCCTGAACTCTCTCACTAAGAAAGATTTGTACCCCTTGCCCTGAATTGACAATGCTCTTGGACAGCTGGGTGGTTCCAAGTTTTTCTCTGCCATAGATCTAGCTTTGGGGTACTGGCAGGTTGACTTATCACCTGAAGATTGAGAAAAAACTGCGCTTATTACTTTGAAGGGCCTCTTTGAACCCACTTGTATGCCCCAGGGATTATGCAATGCCCCTGTCACATTTCAATGGGCTATGGACTCCATCTTATGAGACCTAAAACTCTCTTGTGTCCTCGTGTATCTTGATGATATCACCTTATTCAGCGCTACCTTTACTGACCACTTGGAGCATCTCAAGGCTGTCTTCATCAAAATTTGTGAGGCTGGCCTAAAACTCAAACCCTCCAAGTGCTCCTTCTTCAAGGAACGTCTTGAGTTACTAGGACATGAAGTCACTCAGACTGGAATCCGCCCCATGAATAACAAGGTGGAAGCCATCAACAAGATGCTACCTCCCACAAATCTTTGAGAGGTACAAGTATTCCTTGGTATGATGGGCTACTACTGACAATTCATCCCTGACTTTGCTGAACTGAGCAAACCCCTTGTCCAATTTCTTTGCAATGTCCCCTTTGAATTGACTGACAACCAACAATAAGCATTTGAAGCGCTGAAGGCCAAGCTCAAGGAGGCTCCTATCTTAGTCTATCCTGATTATGATAAAGAGTTCATGTTTTATACTGATGCTAGTGGAGTAGCTGTGGGTGCTATCCTTTCCCAACTCAACAATGAAGGTGTAGATTGACCTGTAGCCTACTCATCAAGGGTCTTTAATAAGCACAAAAAGAACTACAGTGTCACCGAGAAGGAATTTTTGGCAGTGCTGCATGCAGTGAAACAGTTTTGGCATTACATCTATGGAACCCACTTCACGGTAGTCACCAATCACTCCTCCCTCAAGTGGTTACAACAGCTAAAGGAGCCTGAAGGTCGGCTAGCGCGTTGGGCTCTACGTCTGCAAGGGTATGATTTCACTGTGGTACACTGTCCTGGGGCCCAACATCAGAACTCTGATGGACTGTCAAGGATGCCAATCCTAGCTATCTATCCCACTGATGCTGATTGACTATACAAGCTAATAGGATATCCTGACTCATGGACCACTGAGCCTGAAGACATCTTCTTGGCCCTACAGACCCTATCCAAGGACACTATAATTTGTGATAGACAACTCTTCAAAAAGGTTAACAATGCCTACCTACCCTACTTTTGCCCTAGTATGAGGATAGCCATCATCCTTCAAGCTCACACTAATACTGGCCATGGAGGCATAGCCAAGACTCATGAATGGCTATGCAAAAACTTCTACTGGGAAAATATGCGCCTCTTGATCCCTGATGTCCTTGCCTCCTGCCATTCCTGTCAACTTCAACGTCCTTGTCCCTCCCAACACCAGTTCTAACTCTACCCTCCAAAGCATGCCTTCCATACAGTGAGTATTGATGCTGTTGGGCCCTTCCCCTGGTCTAGGTTAGGATGTTGGTTTATTTTGGTTGCTATAGACCACTTTAGCAAATGGGTTGAAGCCAGAGCAATGAAAGATATAACAGCTAGGACTACAGCTACTTTCTTGCTGCAAGACATCTTCTATCAACATGGCTGCCCTCAAGTCCTGCTCTCAGACAATGGCATCAATTTTAATGCTTGCCTCATCACCTCTATTGTCAAAGCTATGGGGACTCATCAGTCATTCTCTGCGCCATATAATCCCTCCACCAATGGGACTGTCAAACGAGCAAACTCCACCCTGGTATCCATCATAAGAAAACTCACACTCTCTGACGCTGCCAATTGGGACATGTTCCTCCCTGCTGCCCTCTTTGCCTACCGCCTTAGTAGACACCGGGTGACTGTTCAATCCCCTTTTGCCATTCTTTATGGACAAGAGGCCACTACCCCCTCAATCTTGGAACCTCCTTTGATTGATTTTGATATGTCTTCAAATCCTGAGACCCACGTGAAAGACCTAACCAACCGTATCATTGACATCCAGGCAACCGCCTACTCCACTGCTTATAAGGTTAAGGCTTTGGAGCTCTCTCCATCCAATGCTGCTAGAGCCCCCCTCCCCAAATACCAAGTAGGCAATCTGGTTCTCTACTACCAGAATTGTACATGTTGTAGAGCCCACAAACTGGATTCCCTCTGGGTTGGGCCCTGTGAGGTTACCTTCAAGAAGGGTGTTGAGTACACTGTGAAGCTACTATTGTCTGGCCGTCCCTTTGCCTGTGTTCACTCCAAATTCCTTTGCAAGTATCAACTCCCTCCGTCCAATCTTGAGGGGGGAGATATTGTAAATTGCGCTATTAATGCTATTTTGATTTGCCCTTCAAATATTGATAGTTGCAAAGATTTGACTGGTTTCACCTTTGAGTTCGGAAATTCCTTGTCTTCCACAAATGGGTCTGGTTCAATATCCACCCATTCTGGATTATTGTACCTGTCTGTAGTTGATCCTGGTATGACCTCATCCCAGCATGACCCCCTCAGCTACTCTGTCTCCCTATTGAGTGATCACCGCCTCTTGTCAACTATTTAAAGTAGAATCATTACTCCTAATAAAGACAAGTTTATCCACTTTTGTGTTGGCTTTTATAATCTTCAAGCTTTTTCTGTCCTTTCTGCCAAAAGGACTTTTACATCTTGTTTTCCAGGAAATTAAGGTATGTGCCCTTAATTTTGCCCTGAAGGCTAACCCAAGGCTAGCTTCAAACCTCAAATCTTTTTAATAAAGATTTCCTGCCATGTCCTCCAGGATGTCGTCCCCTGGAGCCAAACACAACAGATTGGCTCACAAACTGACAACTAGCTTGACAACTGGGAAGAGTTTAAAGCTGACATCACCCACAACTTCTGCGTCACTGAATCCCTTCAAGACATTGTAATAAAGCTCAGTAATCTTCCTCAGAAGACCACTGTACACCTTAGGGAAATGAATTTGAAGAGATACATTGCAAGATCCAGAACCCAGCACAAGCTGAAAAAGTGCACACAATAGCCTCATTTATCAACAGAATGAACCCCTCAGTTGCTGACCTCATCTATCTAGAGGCCAACACCTCCCTTCCTGCGCTTATTGCAGGGGCCAAGTGTACAGAAAAATGTGTAAATATGGAATATGCTGCACGCAAAAGCAACTTCTCCTTCAATGGCAATGGAAGAGATAATTCTAATATCAACAAACGCCAAAACATCAAACACATTAATAACAACAACTCCAATAAAAACAATGTCAATCACAGCCAGAGCTCAAATTGCTCCTGTATCAAAAAAGAGGACACTGCCAAAGTAAACAATGCTGAAATAGCATCCTGCTATGAATCTGATCCCACATTCTCTGACCTTGAAGGTCTCAAAACAGAGGAACAGGGAAAATAGGAGTGGGAACAGGCTTAAGTGCCCCTGTCTCCCCCCAACTTGACAATAAACTGTACCAAGGCACAGACTTTACTGCTTGCATCCCATGTGTCCCGCAATCCTCCATTTTTATGAACTTAAAAATTAAAGATTGCTTACAACTTCTTGTCTATCCATGCACTTATAAACCACATGCACATAAAATTTTATTTGACTCTGGTGCACAACACACTATGGTTATCAAACCATTTGTAATCAAGTACAAAATACTAGTTGTCAAATCCAACTTCAAATACGCCAGAATGGCAGACAAATCAAAAGTTCTACTTGAAGGAGAAACAACTCCCTTCAGAATTGACCTCCAAGGCATACAAACGTCCATCAGAGGACTTGTCACAGACAACATAAACTACAATATTATAGCAGGCATGGACTGGTTCACCTGAGTGAAACCCAGCGTATGTTGGAAAACAAAGACCATGACCATCAAACGCAATGAAGTCAATTTTAACATCCTCAAAGAACCTAACAACTTCATTCTGAGAGACACAGTCTTTGTACAAGTCAAAATCATGACAGCTCAGAACATCTAACCAAAGACAGTACACTTCATATAATGAGGTACACAGAATTTAACAACATGCAAACAGCCAAAATTCAATCTTCAGAGCTTATAGCACTCCTAAATGAATACACTCACATATTTAAGGAAGAGCTAACAGACCTACCCCCAAACAGGAGATCAAACATGACATTGTTCTATGCAAGTCCATGCCCAAACCTGCAACCCTCTACAGACTCTCCCCCATAGAGACATAAACCCTCAAAAGTCATATTGAGGAAAACCTAGCCAAAGGTTTCATTTGACCATCAGAATCCCTGTGGGGGCAGCAGTTTTTTTAAAGAAAAAGGAAGGCTAGACCCTTCTAGTAAAAGACTACAGAGCTCTCAATGCAAGCACAGTGAAAAATAAATCTCCCCTTCCACTTAAAGAGGATCTGTTTGCAAGACTCTCCAGAGCCAAACTTTTCTCCAAAATTGACCTCACCTTGGGTTACAACCAAGTAGAGGTAAAAGAAAGGGACATACCAAAAACTTTGTTCTGTATACAATTTGGATCTTTTGAGTGTAGAGTAATGAACTTTGGGATGATCAACGCTCACATATTGTTTGTCATTATAATGAACCAAGACTGAACAGTCTTTTAAATATATTATGCTACCTAGACAATATCATCATATTCTCAAAATCAAAGAGGAACACCTCACACATGTTTGCAAGACACTTGATTGACTTGCAAAGCACAAAATCTATGCAAACCTAGCAAGCGCTAATTTATGGGAAAAGAACTCTTGTTCTTAAGCAACATTGTCTCTGACAGTGGCATCAAAGCAGATCCAGATAAAATAAAAGCCATAAATTACATGCAATGCCACACCTCTGTTAAAAAAGTTAGATGCTTTCTCAGAATGATAGCTTACCTAAGGAAATACATCAAAGACTGCAGAAAACTAACCACAGCAATCAATGACCTAACCAAGGGTAATGCCAAAAAGAATTTCATCTGGACACCAGAATGTGACAAGAATTTCCAGCTAGTAAAGCAAGCTCCAATTGAAGCGCCAATATTGCAATACTCAAATAAAACTGGGTGCTATGAGCTTGAGTCAGATGCCAGCAAAACTGCTATTTTTGCAGTGCTACACATCTGCCAGCCAGGACAGCAAGACTTCCTACCATTATGTCATGAAAGTAGAAAACTAATAAACACTGAGCAGAGGTGTAAAGACCCAACAATTGAGGAAGTGTTCTAGCAAAATAAGGTACCAAGTTGGTGACCTGGAAGCCTGTGAGCACCGTCACAATTGGATAGACTGTCATCATCAATCAAAAGACTTTGGCGTGCACGTTATAGTGTCCAAAATTACTGGCAAAATACGTAAGTACATAGTATATACAGGTGTATATGGCTACGGACTGGGTGGAGTGGGGCAATACCAGTGTGGGCCAGGAGTACTGCTCAGAGGAGTTTAGCTGTGCCGGCTCCTTGTAGTAAAACTTGCCAGGTGGTTTGTTGAATAACCCATGCTGGTGGTTATATTGGTGGCCCCCAATCCCTAGGCAAGCTGTGAGGACAGCTGAGAAGATTAGATGACTCATCTTCTGATCCTAGGGAAGGGCAGACAAAGCTTAGTGTCTTGTTTAAATTCTTGTGGGTAAAGTTTTTAGATTGATTTATGTGATACTACTGAGGGTTAATTTCACTCAATGATAGCACAAACTATCATCAATTAATTTAGCTTTATTACATAATATCATTCTTGTGGGGCATGAATAGTGCAAAACATTGGACAGGGAACCCCAAACACTTGGTGTTGTCTGGAATTCCCTTTTGGGAGGGGAATTGGAAGTGGTGTGCAGGCAATGAATTATTACTTCTGGGCTTGTATTGGTTTGGTGTATCATTGGATGTTTTCATGCATCCAGATTTGACTTCTGCAGTTAATGCAGGAATGGTTGTGTTAGGCAGCTTGTCAGCCCCTCCCAAATTTGATAGATTCCAAATTTGGGCAGCAGTTCCCCCTTCTTTTGGGTTTGGGGAAATTGCTTTTTTGGGTTTCCCCATTGAGCAATTTCTCCATTTGGCGGGGGTGGACAGTCCCTCCATGGGGGGTGCGCCGTCCCCCGCTGGCTGGCTGGCTGGGGGCTAGCTGGCAGCAGGCGCGCGCAGGCAAGCCGCCAGGCTTGGCATGTGGCTGGCAGACGCCTGGCAGTCAGGAGTGTGGCCTGCAGGCAGCTGGCAGCCAGCTGCGCGGCCCGCAGCCAGGGTATAAAACCCGCTTTCTCTAAAATTACATTTTTTAATTTTTGATTCTTTGGCCTGGTGTTTTGTGTCAGTTTCCCCAATCAGGGGGAACTGCTGCAATTTTTTATTTTGCTCTTTGAGCTTAATTGCAGACAAAGGTTTATCCTGACACAAGGTGTTATCAGGAATATTCCTGACAGATGTACCCAATACATGGCAAAGAATTGCTAGTAGTATACCATACATGCAATAAATGGAGATTTTATCTAGAAGGACATTTGAATGTCTGAGTACTGACTGACCATAAATCCTTAATCTACTTTAAAACTCTGAACACACTCATACACCAACAAGCCAAATGGATATCCTTGCTTGAATAGCTTAATCTGGACATCCAGTACAAAAGGGGGCAGAGCTGTTCACAGCTGATGCTCTCTCTAGGCTATGTCAGCCTAGAAAAGCTCACCTTGACCACCTAGATCCAGATTGGCCAAACTAATACAATACTGAGTGTAAAACCAAAGGAAAAGACCCCTCAACATACTAGCTAATTTTATGACACACTAGTAAGAAATGAGAAACACTTTCATGTGTCTAATAGTACAGTATACCATATTATCAAGGACAAAAAATCCCCTAAATTCCCCTTGCACAAAGGGTTGATATTATCTTCAGGCACCACCGCCTATTGGGACACACAAAAGCCAATAATCTATACCTCACCCTAAAGGAAATAGTATGGTGGCCTAATATAAAACAAGACATCATTGAAGTCCTAAAGAAGTGCACATTATGTGAGAAATACTCAAGCACCAAAGCATCACAACCTACAGTCAACCCAGCACCTGACCCAGAACCATTTAAGGTTTGGGGCCTGGACGTAGTAGGACTCTTCCCATAATTCAAATCAAAAAAATGCTTCCTAATTGTAGCCATTGACTTTACAACACCTGTTCAATCTTCTGGGTAACCAAAGACCACAAATCAGAAACAATCAACTGCTTCATCAATAAGGCAATAATAGCAGACTATGAACCCACATACTACATCATCACTGATAGAGTCAGGCAACTGTCAGAATACATAGTGAATGCTAATCTGAAAACAAAGAACATCAAACACTCCACAACCTCGCCTTACAGGCCACAAGCTAATGGCAGAGTTTAACGCCTAAATGGTAGCCTTATCAGAACCCTGGAGAAAATAATGAATGGCAAAGTCAGAGACACATGGCCACTATATGTGAAACATGCATTATTAGTATCTTGGATTCACACCAACCAAGGGACAGGATACTCACCATTTGAATTAACATATGGATACAAACCAGAGATAACCACCCACAATAACCAATCCTAAGTGAAGATTCCCTTGGTGAAACCCCCCACAGTGGAACAAGTCCCAGCACTACACCAAATACGGCTCAAAGCCAAAATAGTGGAGAGCAAGAGACTCAAAGAACAAAAAGTAACATCCACAGAGGAACCACTCCCAATCAACTCCCCTGTTTGGATCCTTGCTGGAAACAGAAAAAATTGGATTCAGTACACAGAGGACTGGAAAGGATTTTCAAATACAGACCAGACAGAAACACCTACCTAGTCAAGTTCCAAGGCACCAAAGAGCCTATCATCAAAAAGTACCACAGATCTTGTCTTTGCCTCAGCAAAAGCTAACACTCAAATTGGCTAGTACCTGCTAGCAAACAACTACAGATACATTGGATGACAGCTGTCAAGACAAAGCCCCCTCCTGATGTACCAGAGTAACCCCTTAAGGGAGGGGTGTGTCAAAGAGCTGAATGTACTGATATTCTGGCCGTTGCCAACACACATAAAATCCAGTCATTTCCCGTTTTGGCGCCAATCCAATATCCAGTATAACATTCCAGAAATAGCAACAAACTAATATTTTCTGACTTGTCCAGATATCCAGCAATCCAAATCCAACTCACATATGACCTCCCATATCTTTGATCCAACTTAAGTCCCCACCACAGAGCAAGTTATATAAGTGTTGCAACCAAGATTCCCCTCTCACCTGTCAATGTATCTCAAAATACATAGGGGGTGCTCAATGAGTTGCCACATGATGTATCTAAAAACATGAACCAATATGATGGCAATATCAAACTGCAGGCACTTTCTCCTAATTAGGAGTGCTGCCAATTCAAGCTGCTGACCCCACATGAGTTATTCCTTGGCTCCAAACCTTACATAGAACTTGCCACTGTGCCACCCCCTGGTGGCCTTGTGGCATTCCCTTATAGTATATTAGTCACAATACCAATTAATAAACCTTATCTTATTATATTCATTCTTTTTTATTGGATTGTTGTCTTCCCCAATCAAACACTGAACTATCATTGGTTCAGTTACAACAGTGGTAGCAGCAGTAGGTTGTCAACCTAACTAAAAGAAAATTCCCCCAAAAAAAGGATGGAGTATGGGCTGTATGGCTACTCCACACCAGGAAATCCTATTGCCTATCCCTAATGGGGACATCCCTGAGAGATATGCTATCTACCAGGACCAGTTGGTATTCAAAAGTGTGTACAATTGTCTCTATCTAGGGTAACATGACGCCAGTGTCACACCATCACAGCCAAATATCTTGCAACTCATGCTGAACCTCCTACTTGAATCCTTCACGGGTGGTGTGGAGGAGACTGGAATTATCAGTTGGCTCCATTCTACATAAAACTGCCTTGTATCTGTCAAATACTTGAGCCCATGTGAGTTGCCACCGTTTCTGGGCACCTTACAGAGCCTGCTGCAGCATGGTTCACAAACTGGGCCAGTAAAGAACACAAAGTTACTTGGAACACCTTCAGGGACACTGCCAGATCCTGCTACAGTAAAAACTTCTTGCCTATAATAGTAGGAACCCCTCTTCTTGCTATCAAGAAGATAGGCTGTGTCTCTGAATACATTGCAGCCTGGCAGCAAGAACTTGCTGCCGTCCCCAAAGTCATCAATGACAGGAATGCATTGCTACTCATCCTCATTGTCAATGGGTTGAAGCCCCACATCTGTAAGTGGATTCCTGTAGAGTGCAGCACTTCTGTCAATAATTGTTACAAGGCTGTGGGGTTCCTGTCCACCAGTCCCCAAAGTGTGTCCTGGGTCATAGCCAGGGACTGGCTTGGAGGAGTTGTCATTTACTAGTAGAGGGTGTTGGCTAGCTAGAAGTTTATATTGGGCCTGAACCAAGGCAAACTCTTCTAATACTTTTGTTAATACTAGGTGGGCATCCCTGCCATTCACTTGTACTTCAGCTGGGGCCAAACCTTCTGTAGTTCTGTACCAGTCTTTCAGCAACCTTGTAAACTCATTTCAATAAACTCCCATCCCCTATCTGTCATATCAAGGTGTCTAGTTAACCTTTCTAACTCCTCCTGGGAAGTTTTAATAGTGGCAAACCTTTGAAAGCTTTGAAAATAGGTATCTTCTTCCCCTTAGCCAGGATAAAAAGATATGGGGTAATTCAATCATGAGGGTCAAATTTACTACTTGGAACTTTGGGCAAGGTTCAAAATAGGCTTTTATTTACAGTCAGAAGGGAGATCACCTTAGAAGCCTTCTGATATATTGCCTGAGGGTCTAGTAAACAATAGGGATTTGCCAATACCTTGGAGTCCTTTAACAATATCTTGGACTCCTTGTACTTGGTCTTGGGCTCCTTCACTAGGGTCTTAGACTCCTGTACTTGAATCTTGGGCTCATACACTCTGCTTTAGCTCCAGCACCTTTGTCTTATGCTTTAGTTCCTCTGTAGTCCTTGTGGTCTTTGTAATCCACTGTATCTGTCCCTGAAAAGCCTCAGATAGCTTCCTCTTTTATGGCACCTTGTTTCAGTCCAATTTCTCTCTCAGAACTTTTGTTTTCCAGAGCTTAAACTATACAGTTTTTTTCTGTCTATAATATATTAAACCTTTTAATTTACTTCAGCCAATAAAAGCCCTGAGTTTTCTGCTTCTGCTCCTCATTTTTTAGGCTTTGACTCTTCAGTTAAAGCCCTCAAAACACTGATCAAACAGGCTTTGATCTGCAGTCAATCAAACGCTTGGATTCAATGGTTTTGCCAAACAGTTTTCCCAAATGACTCTCTCTTGACTATGGTTAGAACCCGGCGCTGTATTGCTCCAGATAAACAACTGCTCCACGTTTTGAACGGTTTTGCTGTGATTCCTGTCACATTTTGTGACAAAAATTGCGGGATGATATGAAGCTGTCTCTAAATGGTGAGGAATTACCACCAAAATCTACATAGAGTTAATGATTAACCACCAATGCAGCTTCAGATACTGTTTTGTAAAATTTCCAAATGAGATACTAGAATTAAGTAAAATAATTAATCCTAACCAAAGGAGCCCAAGATAAATAGCCTGTGAAAGCATCAAAGAATCTTCAGAATAAAATTATGGACATTGAGATGCAACACAATTTTCATTTTCAAAGACAGGGGGGACCACTCCAAGATTGGTAGGCATTGAATTAACATTATGCGGTACCAACAACAAAGTTCCAACTGCAGGGCCCCATCTTCCAGTAATGATTCAGCTTAGAATAAGATTGTAGGGAATGTATTGCAACAAACCAACTACAGGATGCATTTTTTGAAAAGTAAATTAGACCAAAAAATATTTGATTTTTATTGAGTATATTTTGGGAGGACTCAACTCTTAGAGTTGAAACAGTGAAAATTATTCAATATATATCAAAAATTGACTAAGCAATGCCACTTGGATCCTGGGCTCCTAATCCTTCCACATTGTCAAGTGAGTAGCTAGTCCAGGTTGCAAAGAACCCTTGTGTGACCAATTTCTGACAACCATGTTGATTAATAAGCTCATATCTAGTAACCCTCAAATCACGTCAATTTATCAACGTCAGTTTGCAAGGGGGACTCAGTTTAAGCTGGCAGACTGGAGAAGCCGTAACCCATTTTTGATTGACCGTTTGATTTAAATCCGTTAATTGGGTCAATTTTGTTAATGGTTTGTTGGCTTTTTGAGCCTTCCTACTTGGCTGGATAATTCCTGGCATGATGGAACCTACTGTGGCATGTTTCTCCAGCAAAACTCAAGCACTTTTTTCTATGTTTTACATAGGGGATTCTCAAACCCTCAATTCTTCAACATTTCCCCAAGTTTTCCCGCATTTTCTTCAGCATTTATGGACTTTGAACTTGCCTGTCGCTCTCCTTGCGCCTCTCCTAGTTGTTCTTGGCAAAATTCCACCATTTGCTCTCACAGTTTCTCCATTCTGTTTCTGGCTTCTTTCCAGCTTTTTCTTACTCAATCAGCTCTTAATAAAATAAAGTTTAATCCATGTAAGTTATTTATTCTTCTCTTTTTTTCACCATGTGATAATTAATTCTTTCTTTTATAATCATATTTTGACAGCTTTAAATTATTCTTTAGCTGCTTCTTCCTTGTTATTTTCTCTCTTAAGAAACCAAAAACCACATTCTAGCTTCTGTATTCAATCCAGTTAGTCCTTCTAGGCCATCTTCCAGTTTCATAGCTAGTCCTTCACCATGACCTTCTAGTCCTTCAGCCAGTTCGTCAACAACATCTTCTGGTCCTTCAGCCAAGCCAGCCATCAGTACATTTCAGTCATCAACCTGTACATCCTGTCAGCCATCAGCTTAGACCAGTTCTTTAGGCAACTGTGGTAAAATTGACTCCCTGGTGATTGACTCCCTGGTGCTCAACACTATAGTGAAGTTAGAATTCAGCTTTTTCCCTGATCAACAACTGGAAATTGACACTTTTTTAATTAACAGATCTTGATGCTATAAAAACTTTTAATATAAAAATAAGCTATACAGCTATGGTATACTAAAATGACCCCAGAGAGCTCAAAAATGCAATAAAAACGATACCTTAATTGAAAAATAAGGAGAAATAAGCAACTATTTCTCATTTTACTATGTAGTTTACACTCTTAATTATAAAAATATTTTTGATTACCATATAAATTAAAATTCCAATGAAACAAAAATAAACACAAACGCAACAATAAAAGTTATGCAAATTTAAAGAAATATTAAAGCTTATTTGATATAGTTCATATAATTACAAATGTGAATATCTTATATTTTACTAGTAAATTAACAAAAATTGAGACATTTCATTCACTTTCAACTATAACTATTCATCTCAAACTTTTTCATATATACGTAAAAAAATCATTACTATTTAATTTAAATTTAAAAATAGAAAAATTAAAACTAAAAACAAATTGTTCAAAACTAAAAAGTAAAAATTAAAGCTAAAAAGTTAAAAGTTAAAAGTAAAAATCATATAAGCAAGCAAGTTTACTCTTTGCCCTTTTCTCACTTTTTCATTTAGCCCCTTCCAGGAGGGCAGTGGCAATAAGCTTAAGCTGCTGCTTAATCTCAGAGGCCTTGTATTTGTGCTTAGCCGCACCCTGGATGGCCTTGGTAAAGCGGGTGGTAGGCTTGGTGGGGGGACGCTGTTGGCCAAGTCATGCAGCTTGGAGATGGTTTACTCCTGCTTGTGCTGTAGGAGGGAGAATAACTTGTTAAACTTTGGGTGAAGCCCAAAGTTGGTCTTGAGATTCTTGTGATAAGCCTCTAGCGCCAAAGTGGTCTTGAGCTCCCCGTTGATGGCCGCCTGGTAAATGTTCCAACTAGCCTTGGCGCGGGCCTTGCCTTGCCTCTGTGTGACAACCTTACCAATCCACTGGGGCTCAAAGTACTTGAGTAAAGGCTTGAACTCTGAGTGCTTGGCTATATAGGGATCCTTTGAGAAGACCTTAAACCCCTGGGCAGTGTGCTCTTGCATTAAAAAAGCCAAGGCACTGAATTGTGCCAGCACAGATTTGCAGGTGTCCAAAGTGTCCCTCCGGCTCAACCTACTAAGCTTGGTGTGGGCCTGCACGTTGCAAGCAACTGCTTGGTGAAAGTGGAAGTGGCACCCCTGCACCTCCCTTCTAAACAACTGCTTAAATGCATTGAACTGAGCAGGCTCAAAGTCCATAATGTACATGTGAGGCCCTAGAGCTCTGAGCCTTACCTTTTCCTCCAAGTCTAGGGTGACCTGGTCCTTGTCAGAGGCAGGAGGGTTTGTGCGGATGTGGGGGGGGGTCTTCATGGCATCATTGTTGTTGTTGGGGTGAAGGAGATAAAGTGCTCTGCAAAGGATGGAGAAAGCACAGGTGTTGATGGCCTTGGTGGCCCCAGGGAGAAGGAAGAAGGCAAAGGAATGTCCTGGATATCAATCTGGGCATGAATCATCCAGAGCTATTTGAACATCCGGGAGCAGGTGGCAAAGGTACCATCAATAGCCAAGTTGAAGCTCTTTTTAACTCCAACAGGGTCTTCTGAGTTGCGTAGAAGATTATACCTTCTTTTGTGCTGGGCCCATTGACATGAAGAAGGAAGCGCTCCCCACTTGGAAGATGCTTGAGCTTGTGGGTGAGCGTAAGTTTTGATAAGACATCCAAGGCCTTGGGGAATGGGAATTGGAAGCAATATGCTTATTGCTGATGGATTTGATCAACTGCTCATGTGTTGGTACCAACTTAAGATTGTTGGGCTTTAAATGCTGCAGGGCCTTTATGGACAGATCAGATGCCCAGAGGTGAGAGGAGGTGGGGATTACTTGAACCAGGCACCACTTCATCTGAGTTATTAGATGATTGGTGGGCTCACAAGTGTGCTCCACCTTCTCAACAGTTACCTGCTCCCAGCCCTTGGTGTTCAGCTGGTCCCCACAAGTCTTATTTTCACAGACAATGTGCTTTCTTTTACTTTGTAGCTTTTGGTTGTTTCAATTAAAGATGTAGTTGTCAGCAACGTAAACAGGGCCGCCCTTTACAGGCATAGTTGGGAAGTACTGGGGAAAGCGCTTAGGAACTTTTAACTCTACGTCCACATTACAAATGTTGTGGATGACCAGTGGATCCCAAGCCATGTGACCAGAAGTTTTGAACTTCTTGGAGTACTCCTCAGGTTTATCTTGGGGGTCAGATGAGGGAGGGGGAAGAGCCATAAGGAGGGGGAGGGCTCTTTGAGGCCTTCTTGGATGCCTTCTTTTTCTTACCAGAAGAAGAGGTGGGCTCCTTGGCAGCCTTTGCCTTCTTAGTACAGCGCTCCTTGGTGGGCTTGTAGTTGGCCTCTGACTCGTAAAATGAGTGATCAGTGAGAGAGTCATCACTTTTATTTGAGGACTTGGGGGGAAGTTGAAGATGAGGGGGGAGGGGGGAGGAGATGGAGTAGGAGGAGATGAAGTGGGAGGAAATAGGGTGGGGGAGATGGAGTTGGAAACTTTGCCTTTGCAGGCTTCTTGACACGCTTAGGGGTGGAGGCAGTTTCTTTTGAGCCCTTGGAGGCTTGGCGCTTGGTAGGCTTGTTGGATTTAGATAATCTTGGCTAAAGAAAAGTTTAGTTTTGTAAATAAAACAATATGAAAGATATAAAAACACAAAGAGGTAAAGCAAAGAAAAATTCAAACAAAAATTATGCAAATAAAGTTTTATTTATCAAGAAAAAGCCATAACAAAGTAAATAGAAGCAAAATAGAAACTTAAAGTATAGATATAAAGGCTAAAACAGAAAATAAGTGAATTTATGATGAATCATCAAAGATTTTAGGTTCAGCATAACATCTTAGTGCTAAATCAATGTAAAAGTATAATTAAAAATCAAAAAAGTATATAAAAGTTATATGGAGAGTAGTAGGAAGAGTAGTAGATTATAATTGCAAAAAATATATTATGTGGAATTTTTTATTGGGAGTTGAAAATTCAAAACATAGTAAAGTGTTAAGTTCAGCACTGTTGATCCAATGGAAAAAGCTGAATTCTCACTGTTGAGTATGCCAGAGTCAAGCAGAAAAATCAAATTTACTATGTTTTTTACATATAAAACTTGCTTAAATTTAAAACGGGTTCAAAAGTTAACCCAAAAGCAAGGCAGTTTCATATGCTCAAAAATAAAAAATGCATCATAAGTTAAAAAATAAATGAGTAGGAAGGTGTTTATTAGTGATTAAGGTATACTGTGAGGAGCTGGGATTGAATTATTTACCATAGTGTTGGTTAAAACGTTAAGAAGCTCTCTGTACTAATCCCTAAGTTAAAGTGTTGAGTGAGTGAGTGTTGAGTGGCGTGCATAGTGCATCACATATTAATTTAGCCTTAATGCTGAGCCTTTGATTAGTTAAATCCTAAACCAATTGGGTGTCAAGTGGATGGAGTCAAACAAAGAAGGTGTCAAGTTTCAGTTTTTTATAAATTACATATGAAATATCTTAATAAATTGGGCTTAATTTATGTGGCACCACTTAATACAAAAACCCGGGAATGACATAATGTAAAACAAATGGGGCATTTGATTAATGTCTATACCACTAAATCCAGTATAGTGGTGCTTGGGAGCTTAATCAACAACTATGGACACTAATAATAAAAATATAATAGTAAATAATAAATTTCATATAAGTGAATATGTATTTTATTAATAAAATTAAAATTTGGCTTAAAAAGTATCAAACTGGTCACTTTTTGGTTTAGAGTGTTGAACACAGGTTTTTTCATTTTTATTAGTAAACTTACTTATAAATTGCCCCTTAAATTGGTCTTTTAGCTAACCAAATTATTAAACAGAGTCAAATTTGAGTAAATTTAAACTTGTTTTTTGGTTTTAACCCCTATATTACTAGTAAAAATTAGCTTAAAATCAGTTAAGCCAAAAATAGTAATAGATTCACATATGCGGCACTCAACTCCCTGATACTCAATAAAGTGTTGAATACCAGGGAGTCAATCATCAGGGAGTTGAACTTACCACAGTTGCCCCTCAGAGGACCCAGTACTCTACACCATTGCCAGACATCCCAATAAACTGATGTCTTACTATTTCTGTTTTTGCAGTTACACTGGCTCAGCGCTCCTGGACTCAGGTGCAGATTGCACACTTGTCAATAGTACTTTTGTGGACAAGTTCAAGCTAGCCACTAATCCTTTGCAAATTAGAAATATGGTTTGTAGCTGATAAACACCACATTGCTGTGACACATGAGACTTCCCCCTTTTCTATTGTGTTAGAAAACCTGCACTCCACCATCCAAAGACCTTTCATTGACTTTCCTAGATTTGGCATAGTACTTGGCCTTGACTGGCTACAAAAGAACAACCCCTACATGAATTGGGCCACCTCTGTATTATCCATCAAGTGTGAAGGGGTTAACCTCTGTATTAACCATCAAGCGTGAAGGGGGTAACCACCAGATCTACCCTGACTCTGTGGATCAACTTCTACGAGATAATGTTTTTTACATATCACAGAGACTCTTGAGGAAAAGGAAAACCTCAAGACAACCAACTGGGACTCCTGCCAGTACAAGGTTATACACTTCAAGGATCACCAAGATACCACTACTCCTCAGGATCAGGCAATTGTGGACCAACTTACTGAAATCTTCAAGGAAGCATTACCAGGGTTACCCCCAGAAAACACATACAGCACGTCATCCAGCTCAAGGTAGCAGTACCTAAGGCGCAACCCATATATTGCCTCACCCCAAATGAAGACAACACACTGCACACATACCTCAAGGAAGCACTGGAAAAAGGACTTATCTGCCCCTCACAATCTCCTTTTGGCGCCGCTGTGTCCTTTATGGCAAAGAAGGACAGAGCTTTTAGACTTGTTACTGACTACCAAGCACTAAACAAGATTACCATCAAAAATTGCTACCCACTCCCACTCATTGACAATCTCTTTGACGCCTTGGGCAGGACAACCATCCTCTCCAAGATTGACATGACAGCAGGCTACAACCAAATTCACATCAAAGAGGAAGACATACCTAAAACAGCCTTTTGTACCAAGTATGGTTCCTAAAAGTGTGTTATACTCAACTTTGGGATGACAAATGCATCATCAACTTCTGTTACCTTCATGAATGAGGTCTTTGCATCCCACATTGGCAAGCATGCACTGGTATACCTAGTCAACATAATTGTGCATAGTTCCTCTGTAGAGCAACATGACAGAGACTTAGAGGCAGTCTTCAAGACTTTGGCATAGCAAAAACTGTTGACCAAGCCATCTAAATGCCAGTTTTTCTTCAAACAGCTGCCATTCCTTGGGCATGTGGTGTCAAAAGACGGCATTAAATCTGAGAACCAGAAGATCCAAGCCATTTGCAAGGTGCCGCCACCCAAGGACAAGGCCAAGCTTTGCACCTTCCTGGGGATGATTGCCTACGTCTGAAGGTTTGTACCTGAATGTGGCGTCCTGACAGCCCCCTTGTCAGCAATAACAAGCATCAAATCCAAGTTTGTGTGGACTCTGCAGTGTTACCTTTGCTTCTGCTGCCTCAAGGAAAAGCTGACATCCACTCCCATCCTTCAATACCTCAAACAAGAAGGAGATTATTAGATGAAAACTAATGCCTCAGATGCCTCCATTAGAGGGGTACTTTGAATCAAAACAGATAATGGTTTTTTACCTGTGGCCTACAAATTATGCAAGCTGAAAGATGGCAAGTGCTGCTACCTAATTCACAATAATAAGCAGCTGTCCATTGTCCATTGCCTTTTAAAGTGGCGCTGCTACCTGGAACGTCAGGAAGAATTTACTGCTCTAACTGACCACAAGTCCCTCATTTACTTCAAAGCCCAGGCCATCTTATCCAGGCGTCAAGCACACTGGATGAAGTTCCTGGGGAGATTCAACATTAACATTCCATATAAGCCAGGACCCGAGTTGATCATGGCCAATGCCATTTCCCACCTGTATATCCAATCCACATGAGACAAAAAACAGGATGGATCCAGACTGGCCCCTCCTGGTACTCCAGACCAAGGACAAGGGTTTTCCTCCAGGTACCACTGATATCACAAAAGAGACTGTCATCAAAAACAAGCACCTCTTTACCAACGTATACAGCACACTACATCAAAAAATGTCCAACAGAAGCACCATCCTGTACATTCCCACACATCAAAGGGTTTATACCATCTTGTATTACTATTGAGATCTGGGCCATAAAAAGAGTTGCAATATCTATGAATTCCTAAAGCACAAGGCATGGTGGCCAATCCTGTACCAAGATATGCAGGAGGTTCTCAAGCAATGTGAAGTATACAAAAAGTTTGCAAAGAGCAATACTTCCCCAAAATCTGTGTTGCCAATTTGTTCTCAGCTACCCTTCAAAGTGTGGGCCCTTGACATTGTCAGGCCAATGCCGGGGAAGCATAATAACAAAAATTATATCATCACAGTCATTGAATTTTCCACTTACTAGTCAGTAGCACAAGTGGTGAAGACACATACTGACAATGACGTCTGAAGCTTCATTGGGAAGGAGATTATTAGCAAGTTTGGTAAACCAGAACTACTGATCACAGACAGAGGCAAAGAATTGACCTCGGAAAGCACCAACATTTTCTTCATAAATAATGGGGTCAAGCACACAGTAACCATGCCTTATCATCCTCAGATCAATGGCTGAGTTGAGTGGCTAAACAGCAGCTTAGTGCAGGCCCTTGCTAAGCTCACAGCCAGGAGACCTGAGAACTGGCCCAAGCAGCTACCAACTGCACTCCTGGTATGCCGCACCTGGGTGAACAGATCCACTGGGAAGAGCCTCTTTGAGCTCGTATACAGCACACAACCAAACATCATCCAAGCCCTTACGGGGCCAAAGTTGGACATCCCAACAAAGTTCTCCCTTGTTCAGCACCCCCAAATACTACAAGCCAATAGTGATCAGCTAGAGAAGGAAGAAAGACGTCTTTGAGACACATTTGTTCCTATCTAAGCTAGATACAAAGTCAGGGACAAGGTCTGGGTAATGAACACAGACAAAACCAAGCTACAGCCCAAAAAAGTAGGCCCTGCCATCATATTAAAGGTAAACAAAAACAACACATACCTGGTATAAAGACTCAGTAATCGCAAACAGGACAAGGTCCTACACCACAATTGTTTGCAGCCCTGTAAGGTCCAACAGAAGAAACATGAAGATGCTTTACCTGCAACCAAACAGCAACTAGTCCAGTATGGCGCCCAGGCTCCCAACAACCTCCTGACAATCTCCCTCCAGACAAGGCCAACCTTCAGCCAGGGGGTGTCAAAACAGCAGGGTTTACCCACCAACAAGGTTCTGGCTAAGAGGGTTTGAGACCTGTAATCTAACTTTCCAGTGACCCGCAGCCAAACAAGGAAGTTGAATCAAATTTTAAAAATTGACAACATGAACAAATGATGATCCTATACAGTGGATGACTCAATTTGGAGCATGACTCTTTATCAGGAACAAGCCATCCCCCCTTCACCATCCAACCAAGTTATCTACATAATCATGTTCCTCTTATGATGATTCAGCACAACTATATAATAACTATCTCCAAATAAAGATAGTTATCTAGTTTCCAAATATTTTCCCCCTTGTAACTCTGCTAAAGCAGCACAGTTACAACAGCTTTCTTGATTCATGTGCTACAGGGAGGAAGTCCTTTTCTGCAGTTTGAATTTGTACTTACTCCTCCTAGTGCATAACTGGAGGTGACAGGTTCTAGTTTTTATACCTCTTCACAATTTGGATACTGTAGGATAGGGGTGGTGACCATATGTTCTTTTAATTGTCAAAAGTGTTGATCTCTTAATGGTGTCCATACAAATTTTTTTGTCTTGCCTGTGATCACAGATAAGGGTGCAGTCAAGGCACCCCAGTCAGGGATGAATATCTTAATATAGAATATCATGCCTAGGAATGTACAAAGCTCATTCTTATTTTGCAGCGCTGGCATGTTGGCTTATGGTTTGTATCTTTTCTGGGTCTTGTTTCACTCTGTCCTTCCTGATAATGTGTCCTAAAAATGGGAGTTCTGCTGAGAAGAAGTCACATTTTGAGGGCTTGTCTATAAGTTAACTATCTTGAAGGGTACATAGAGGACCAGGAGGAAGTCTTTCCAGTGTTGCTCTATAGTCAGGCTTCATATGATTATATTGTCAAGGTAGAAAATAGCCCTTTTTCCAATGTGTTCTTTAAAAACTTCATTCATAAAGGTCACAAAGGTACTTGGGGCGTTTTTCATGCCAAAGTTGAGGACAATGTTATGGTAGAAAGACAAATGGAAGTAATAGTACGCCCTTGTAAAACCAGAAACCAGCAAAGAACTGCCGCCAAACTCTTGAAAGAAATAGACAACTTAAACACTGTCATTGACAAAAAAATGGATCAAAGCAGGGGTCGCCCAAATAGCCCTGGAAAAATTGGACTTGCTGGATTTTTCCCCAATCAATTACGACAAGAAAATTACACATTATACTCTGGCAGGGGATGGTAGCGCTTGACCCGCTGGTTGCCTAAACTTTTCAAATTATGATGTCATCAATTTGAAGTTGGCAGCAAGACCTCAAACTGCTGAAGATATTCCTAACAACCAATTAGATGCTGTCAAAGTCCCTCCTCCCCCATCCTACGCTGTCTTAAAATTTTCCCCATTCCCCTCTGGAAGCTTGTTTCTAGATATTTTACTCACTATCAAATAAAGGAAGTTTCCAAAAAAATGCTTGCTCATCTGGGGCTATTTGCCTCTATCCTTGAGAAGTTGGCCTGTGTTATGGTTAAGGTGGCCCTCAATTCTCTTGATGCCCCTTGGCCTGCTCTTTATATGCCTACTCTCTGATTGCTTCTTCCAATTTGCCCCTACAAATTGTTTGCTTAACGGCATTTTTAATCTCTATCTTCTGCTATACCACTACAGGAGCCAAGATGATGAAGCTGTCCTCCTGATTTGGCCTCCTGCTCCTCAAAAAATTGACAATTTGCTTGTTATATCCTCATTGCCTCTCTCTGAATACTACAGTGTACCATTTTACCCTTACAGGCAACACATTCAAATAAGCCATACTTAATTTTGAATCTGTTTTAGGTATGTCCTCTGGCTTAACACAGATTTGGTGATAACCCGCTGTCGAGTCAATTTTTGTGAAGACTTGGGACCCCCAGGGCATCAAAAAGGTCATCAATCAGGGGCAGGGGATACCTGTTCTTAATTGTGACCTCAATGAGCGCCCTGAAGTCTGTGACCAGGCAGAGCCCTTCATCTTTTTTTGTTACAAAAAAAACAGCTGCGCCAAAAGGAGGTTTAGAAGGTTGTATGAGTCCTATTTCAAGAGCTTCATCTAGATAGGTCTTTGGTGTATTGTCCTCTTTTGGTGTTAAGTGGTAGATAGGTCATGCTTTTGGTACACTTCCTTTTAGGTCAATTTCATGTTGGATGCCCTGGTCGGGTGGTAGTCCTGGTTCTTTTCTTGGAAAACTGAAGGGAACTCTAGGACTGGCTGTTGTCGGATTTTGTTTTGTTTGTGTGAGGTCTCTGCATTTTTAAAGTGGATAATCTCCTACATGCAGGTGTTTCAATCAATTTTGCTGGAGGCCTTTTCTTCTTCTGTTTCCTTAATTTTCACAAATACATGGTCTCTCATAAGTGTGTCAAGATGGGTTGGATACACATGGTGGTGCACCTCTCCTTGTTGTATGGCAAGGGAAGCACTATCCCAGTCAATACGAGGTTTGGTCTTCCTCATCCAGTCCAGACCAAGTACAACATTGTACTTGGGGATTGGTATGATTGGATCACTAAGGGTAGTCTGTACATCTCCTATTTGGGCACAAAAGGGGTTTGACTCTCTGGTGACTGGTGTGCTCATGTTATCTGTCATGATGACTCTCTTGACATTACTTTGAACTGTGGGTAGTTTCATGAGGTTGGCAAAAAAAATTTCAATGAGTGATTGGTCTGCTCCAGTGTCAAATAGTGCTGTGCCTTGATATCTGCAAAAGCAGGAAGGATAAGTGAGGAGTTTATTTCTGGTTTGTGCAGCAAACAGTATAGGATTTCTGGAGGGTAATTGGATCATGGTAATTGAGTCCATCCCTTGGTCCCTGTACGAGTCTTACAAAGTGGGGTAGGGGGCTTGCCTAAGCACTCTCCTGAGCTTTTCAATCCTCGTTGGTATCTTCAGTGCTTGCCTGGTTGGCTTGAGCAGTGTGGTCCCTGTTTTGAGGATGGACATTGTTGGCTCAGTTATTCTGTTTATTAAGTCAAGGATCCTTTCTTGCTGTGGGGCTCTCCTTTTGTTTGTTTGTTGCATGTAGGTTGTCAGATTTTTGAGCTGTGTGCTTTCCTTCCAAGAATACATCCTCAAGGTTCTTGCAGCAGGTCATGCCAAACTGCTGTCTGATGTGTGTAGGGAGACCATTGTAGAAGTCCAGTTGTGGTCCAGCCTCATCAAAGTTGATGGTTTTGGGAGCTCAATCATGTATGTCTTCATAGGCTGCAATGTACTCCTTGATAGTTTTTGTCATTTTGAAGGTTCTGAGTTCTGTCATGATCACAACGTCAGAGTCCTTTATTGCAAATTTCTCCAGGAAGGCGGCTTTGAACATGTCACAGTCTTTTTTGTGACCAGGGTGTTGCTCAAACCATTCACTTACAAAGCGTGAGGCGGCCCAGGTAACATGTAAAGCAATTTCACTTGCCCAGAGTTTGTGGGGGTAGCCCACTTGTGTAAATTTGTTTTGGGTACTTTGAATCCAGAGGTTGGCATTTTCTCAACATAGTCCTGAAAACGTTCCAATTTCTGCCAAGTGTAGGTGTTGGAATAGGATGCTGGGTATTTTGGTTGCGTCAGGAACTGGCAGTGGATTCAGGACTCCTTGAGTACTGAGAAAATTGTACTGTTTGGTTGGTACGAGGATTTTGTTAAAGACAGTGAATCCTGTGGGGATGTCCTGACCTTCTTTGTATCATCTCCAGCCAGTGGGGAGTGCCATCTGCTGGGTTCTTTTCTTTGGAGAAATTCTTTCTTACAAGTCGCTTAGGTGTGGATAACCTACCTGTGCTACCACTGTCAAGTATATACTTATGGAAGTATAATAAACGAGATAAAGGGGAAGATTTAAGAGAAGAATGATACTTTATTTGATAAGAGTTTAGAGTATTATATAGTATCATGAGAAGCCACATACTGTCCATGTACTTCATGGAGGTCATGGGGCTTGTCCAAGTAGTGTTCCTCTTAGGACTCAATTTTTTTGATCCCCATAATAGATGGACAAATGATAAGAGTGCCACTGACTTAATGATTAGTCAGGGAATCATTCAGGGAGTTACTTGGGGAATTGCTTTCCCAAGAGAAGTAATCAAAGATCTTGCAACACATGATATTCTACTAAGAACCTCACACTCTTTATGTCATTCTTAAGATCTTTCTGGGATAGCCTTGTCTTGGTAAAATGGTTCAAACTCAGGTTCAGGGAGATTTCTTAAGTAGCAGTAGATGTCCTGGGAGTTCTCATGAATTAGCTGGGTATCTATCTTGAATAGCTTGGCTGGGAACGGATCTGACATGCCATGGGTTCAAACCTGATCTGGTGGATCTGCCTCATGTAGATGATGATGCAAGTGCTTTTTTAAGCAACCCACAACCCAGGGTTTGTTCAGGAAACTTCCGGAACAGCTGTGCCAAACCCCTTCCCAGTTATAACCTTGGGTACCCATCTTGTTTCCGACACCATTGTTTCTAGGAACCTATTTCCAGCATTATGATATCATTCTGGGCATTTTAAAGCTTAAATCCTATTTAAACTTTTCAGAAGGAATGATGTCATAATTTCGGAAATAGGTTCCTAGAATAATGGTATTGGTAACAGGGTGGGTACCTAACCTGGTGGCTTATAAGATCCGCCTAGCTATAAAATTTGTTAGCATTTCATTGGCTGCGGGATGGCTGGTATTTAAACCCTGTATCGTATCATTGACAGGATTGGATAGCTGGCAAGTAGCATTTCTGATCCTGGTTTTAATTTGATTTGACAGGTTTAATTTTCGATCCTTTAAACTCTACATTTAAGTGACTGGGTTTGAATCAGCTAAATGGTAATCGGTGTTCCCCTTAAACCATCAAACTTGCTTTATGGCGGTTGTTAATTGGACAAAAGGATCCTGTTGCCGTCTGTCATGCCAGGTGTGACATGCCATGAACGAATTGGGGAGAAGTAGTGCTGAATCAGCCAATTTCTGGCTCTGGACTACTCCCATCAAAGAACTATTATAGACTATTTAATTATTAAGTGGTACTGCTTTGGTTGCAGCGACCCAGAGCTGGAAGCTAGCTAGCCTGGGCCGAAGCATCACTAGGTAGAAGTCACTACTTATAAAGCACGAAGTGTTTAAGTAAAGATCCGAGTTTAGCATTTCCCTCACCCTTAGAAAACTTGTTGCTTACCCTCTACTAATTAGATTCCAAACTTCCTTGCCCTTAATTCAGAAACACTACGCCTTGAGTTCGGCATGAGACATGCTATCACTACTCGGCACCCTTTATTTTCTAGTTGGCCTAGCCTGTTCAACACTCTGCCTGTTATGTGTAGTAAGTCATTTCCTCCCTTTCCGTTCGTTTATTGACTTGGGTGATTAGCTTTTAACGTTCTTGGGCTATTTAAAAAAACCCAGAGACTCTGTAGAGGAAGAGAACTTTTATTATCAGTCTGAAGCAGAAGTGAAAGTCCCAGTATACTGTATATCAAAAGAGCCTATAGTGGATTTATCTGTAGTTATCCCAGCCTATAACGAGGTTGCTAGGCTACCCCTTATGCTGGAAGAAACAGTCGATTTTCTCAAGGCTCGAGTAGCCAAAAACACTGGCTTCAAGTACGAGATTATTGTCGTAGACGACGGTAGCAAGGATAAAACCGCAGACTGCGCCTTGGATTTTGCTAAAAAGGCCAATCTCAAAAAGGGTGAGCTTGTAGTCGTTAAGCTTGCTATCAATCGTGGTAAAGGTGGCGCAGTTGCTCAGGTACTTATAATATTTCTTGCTCACCTGTTGGCCCCATGACCACAAGCCAAGGATTTGAATTAATATTTTACTAGGGTATACTGAGAGCCAAAGGAAAGAACATATTGTTTGCGGATGCCGATGGTGCAACACGCTTTTCAGATGTTTCGATTTTGGAAGAGGCGCTTGCGAAACTAGAGCGGAAGGGCCTTGGATTAGTTGTTGGCTCTCGCTCACACTTAGTCAACTCGGAAGCAGTAGTTAAGGTAACTCAGCTATTTTGCATTCATCAATTTTTTTCAGAGATCACTCTTACGAAATGCACTCATGTATGGATTTCATACGTATCTATACGCTCTTGGAATCCGAGGAATCAAAGATACCCAATGTGGATTCAAACTCTTTTCCAGGGCTGCAGCACATCGGATCTTCTCCAATCTTCATGCCGAGGGTTGGATCTTTGATATTGAAACACTCTTGCTTGCTAGAATGTTTGAAATTCCCATTTCTGAAGTTCCAGTCAACTGGCAAGAGATCGAAGGATCTAAAGTATCCATCATCCGTGACGCTATCAAAATGGCACTTGATCTTCTAATGATTCGCTTATCATATTTTTGGGGGATCTGGAAGATCCGCTTGCCTATTTCTTCCTCAACATTCTGTTCGACTTCAACTACCCCTGTGAGTTCTCGAAAGCTTCGGAAGCACCTTCAATAGACTACACACCTACAGGCGAAACATTACGAAAAGCTTTGTTCCACCTTATTTAGACTACCTGGCCTTTGAAATGTTGTAGATTATTCAAGGTTTGGTAATTTTCCAGAAAGCGTTACTTCTAAAATCAGATGGGATGTTTTTAATGCGTTATGATTTATTGATTACACCTTATAACTTCAGATGGTTTGTTTTTAACGACTGTTTTGCTCGCGGCTCATTTATTCCAATATCGCTTAACCTGGGGCCAAGCCTAAATGCAAATATTACAATGTACTTATTGAACCCACATGCTTCAAATCCACACTGTTAAATAGATCCGATTTCATGGCTATGCAACATCGCTCACTTCTGATGTAGACATCGATCGGTTAAAGTCAGCGATAAAGCAGACCCAAAAGTGACAGAAACATCTTGCAAAATAGTCTAAGGTTTGGTTTGTGTACTACCCCTATAAGGACTCAACACGCTTCAGACTCTTGAGCAGACAAGGTTTAGACAATATCAGCAGATCTTTTACAAGCTAAATGGACTTGTTTCTGATTTTTGAACAACTTAAACCAGCAAGACCATTTTTAAAAGCCATGTCTCACCAGAGGCATCATTTTGGACTACATGGTAGATTCTAAATGCTCACAAACTTGTAGGGGACCTAGATAAAGCGTCAAGTAAAGCCAACAAATAAAAACCAGGGACAGATAGAATTCATGCCAATGTGCATAATTAAACTCCGAAATTTCCGATAAACAAAGCCATACAATATAGGCACTATAAAATATCATCCCTGCTGGACTTGATTATATAGCGCATTCACTGTTCAATTATTTGTACTAGCTCTTGTATGAATCCTCTGTGAGAGGCTGATCTATATTGATGGAGATATAGGCTGTAGTGGGTGAATCAAACCAAATACACAACAGGTACATCAAGCCCACGACGCAAAATAAGTCATGCAGTAGGATCAGGACTCAAAACAAACAAACAACTCAAACTTCCCATTTCCTATCATGCTTACTATGTTTTTAGTCCAGCACAAAGGTTGTACATTTTAGTGCAAACCTCACACGCAAAAATCATAGCATTAGAAAATCAAATTCACAGCGCACAAAACCAAAGTCGGCACTATCTCAGTGCCAAGCTGTCCAGATAATTACATGCAATCCAAAACAAATATTGGATTAAATCATTCGGAATGTCTTTTTTAGGTATAAAAATTGCACATGAACTAAAGAAAGAATATAAAAGTGACAAAGATACCACAGATGGGACCAAATTGGTCAAATATATAAGCACAACCCCCATAAACAGAAAATACAAGAGCAGGCATAATCAGCTTACGATACAAAATAGTCAACAATTCAAAAATTCAACATGCTAAAAATATGATTAGCAAGCCTTATTTGGTTTTAATGGAAATATCACTCAACCAGAACAGCAAACAGGTCCACCTAGTGCTGAGCGCCAAGGTTGTAAGCACCCCAGAGGGTCTACTAGCAGAGTCCCTGTATGTGTAGATAAAGAAGAAGCGACCTGCTCATCTATAAAGAAGAGGATAAGGCAACACAGATAAAGAGCCAGGCTGTTTATACTGGAAGAGCCAGAAACATCAATCCCAAGGCCCAAACCTTACAAGAAAGGCACAAAATGTATTACAACCAGAACAGTTAATATCAACAAAGGCCAGTAAGTTTATCTGATATACCCACCTGAACATTGCAAAGATGCACCTAGTGAAATTATTCCTAAGAGGGATGGGGCTGCACTTGAGACTAGTTATGAGCCTTGTGTAAGTGATGGCAATAATGATAAAGAAGAATAGCTGAAATTCTACCACACTTTAAAGGGAAAGAAAGGGTTAAAAGCTGTACCAATATTATACCCAGGTGCCTATCCCTAATATCCCCCAGCCAACTGCAGGTGTACAGATCACTCCAAAGGCCAAGCAGCCCAACCCAACACCAAATACATTATATCCATTAAGGTAATGTAGTGCATGGCTGATTACAAGAAGGCTGCAGATGCTGTTGGAACTTTTTCAAACTTGGCCAATCATCATACCAAGCGTATAGGAAAACTGAGCAAATCAACTTAATTGAGAAACTCAAACAGCTGACAACTTCTCTCAAGAAGTACTTGGGTGGACCATTTACCAGCAGGTTGGCCAGAACTTTCACTGTGAGTTGGAAAATCTATGGGCCATGGTTAAACCCACATCCAATGTTGATGCCTCTGCCTTCTACTGTATGAGAATTGGGGAGCAGGCTAAGAGGAAATAAAACCAAGCTCTCAACCATAATAAAAATTGTGGTTTCAGCAACAACCTTTTGGTTGTTGCCAACAATTCCTGGGAGGCCAAGGGGGGAAGGAATCAATTGAACACTGAAAGCAACAGATAAAACCAAATGACCAAAATTACTAACAAATTTTGAACTTTATTAGATTAGAGAATGATGAAGCAAGGTCTTTCACAACTCTTGCATTCATTTAAAGGGAGGGGATGGGATTTGGAGGGGAAGTTGAATGTCCAAAACTGATTGACCAATGGTATGAGGGAACATGGATGCATCTCTTGAGGCAGGAAAATCTGGAAAAATCCAAATGGACAAAATCAAAGAGAAAACTGACCCAACTAAAAATTTGTGGAACCTGTTTTAGATGCAATTACCACTGCTCCCAGCCGCTCTTGCACATGATATTTAACCAGAGGTGTCTCTTGGGTGGGTTAGGTGGGGGCATTTTTAAACTAATTCTGCAATCAATAGTGTGAGGACCTTCCTTGGGGGTTTTCAGTAAATCTTTGGAAAATATCCAGGTGTAAGTTGGCAGAGATCCCCAAGCATTTGGTGAGCATTGAAGTAGAGGCCCAAGGGGGAGGCGTAACTTTACATACCAAGTTGGTAGAGGGCCTTGCTTCCAATAAAAAAACTCTGGGTATCTCCATATAACCAGAATAGCCTGTCCAATGTCAAGGCCTGGCTCAGATATGCTGAGAGGTATACTACAGCAAAAATGTTGACTTTTATATTGAAAGTTGCCCCTAGCCTCTTCCCTTTACAACCCTTATGTCTATGCAGAGAAGCACATCCAAAATGAGTATCTTGTTGAACATTGATCTGCCCTAAATTCTATTTAATGGTGGCCCTCTTGATGCAAAGGGAGTTGAGGTCTGCCAGGCAATCTACGGCCCACACAGCAGTGTGTATTTCTAACCTTGCTCCAAAATGTAAAGGAGCACCTCAGGCGCACAAGCCCAGGGCTCACCAGGGGTATTGTACTGGATAATGCTGGGCTCCACAAAGAAGCACATATCCTTGAAGGATTCCCAATGATCAAACCTGGGGTGGCAGCTGGCTAGCGTTGATCAGCTACAGGGCCTGTGTGCCCTTATTTCCCCCAACTATTCCCCAATCATAACCCTGGCTAAAGAGGTCTTTGGATGGCTTAAGAAAACTATTGAGCGAGATCCCCTGACTGGGCCTGAGGCAGTATTTGGCTTGCTATAGGTTAGTGCACATACCCTTCCAAAGAGACAGAGAAGATCTATGTCCACATGGGCTTCTTTATCAACAGATGTTTAGCTTAAATCTCATTTGGATAGATCTGGCCTTCTTCATAGTTATAGGTTAGTGTGACAGTCTACATGTTTGGTGGTTTGCAGGCGGGGCTAATGTTGGCCAAGTGAAAGTTTAGTGGCTTTTGTTGCAGGTAGAGGCCTAGTAGGGAATAATGGCTACTAGGTAAGGTAAGGTCTGGCTAGTAGGTAACAAAGGACTACTAGAGGCAGATGATGTCCTCACCCGGCAGTAGATATTGGCTGCTGTGGGCTAGAGGTCCTCACCCAACAGGGAACTGTGGCTGCTAGGGGTGAGGAACAAGATAGCTCAGCAGGGAAATTTAGCTGCTTGGGGTGGAGAGTGGTCCAGCCTGGTGGGTAGCGTGTGCTATACAGGCTGGATGTTGTTTAGACCCTGGCGGGTAACACAGGCTGCCAGGGTAGGAAAGTGTGCCAGCATGGTAGGTAACTTGACTACCAGGGCTGTAAGTTTTTGGACCCCTGGCAGGTAACGCGGGCTGTCAGGGAGGAGAGGAGCTCTGAGGGCTCTACTTACCCTGATATGCTTACAGGAGGTCTATGAGCAAGCATCCTACCTAACAGACTGGTGGGGGTCCTCGTCTATATCCCTATGGGAGCTTTGGGGAGAACCCAGCGTGAGCATTGGAGGGAATGGATTTGCTCATAGGTGTCACCAAGGCGTTTGCTCAGGGAAGCAGCTGCAGAACTTGGTGTGATCAGGCCTCTGGGAAGTAAAGCTGATTACTTTACAACTTAAAGCTCAGATTTAATCACCTGGGTGAGTAAAAACAACGGCATAGATTTTATTGATCTATGGTTAGATGGCCTAAATGGATTGCCACTTGCGAGGGCCCAGCTAAACTCCAGTTCAATGTAGACTCATGACTGGGTCTACAGGTTCTGGTAACAGGGACTGAGATAAAGGACAGAGGTGGTTCATAGTGTGGGATCAGCAGAGAAGACTAGTAAAAAGGACTGTATGATCACAGTGAAGACTAGTTGAGGGACAATTGGTTCATGTTGAAGTTTGGAAACCATCTAGTTCATGTTAAGATCATGATAAAGGAGTATCTGATAATGATGCAGGATTAGTTGGAAGACTAGAAGATCATGATGCAGGATGAGATGAAGGACTATAATATCATGTTGCAGGATTAGCTGATCATGATGCAGAATGGCCAAAGGACCAGAAGATCATGATGCAACAGTAGCTGATCATGATTCAGGATTAGCTGGAGGACTAGAGGATCATAATTCAGGATTAGCTGAAGGACTAGAGGATCATGATGCAGGAGTAGCTGATCATGATACAGGAGCTGGCCAAAGGACCAGAAGATGATGGTGAAGGACTGGTGGTCCAGAGAAATGAGCCAAGATTTTGCCAAATTGATTTGCCAAGGTGGGAAAATGTGGAATGTTTTGCCTTGGTTTAGTAGTAAAATCAAGAAGGAATTTGGATATAAGTGTGGGTAAGAGAATTATTTATTAAGTTCCTAGGATAGTTGAAGGTATGTTGCTATGAGAGCTGGATACAAAGTTGTTTTGGTGGGACGTTTTCCTTGGATTTTACTATATTTGTAAATATATGGGGAAAACGTTGAAGAGGTCCAAAAACAACGATTTAAATAGTATTCTACTATTTAAATTGGTTTAGGTTGAATGCAGGGAAGACTAGTTCTGGAATAGTGAACCAATTAACGCTTTGGTGCGCAAAGAGTTGTTGCTTTGAGCAGTCTGAGCGGTTGTCAGAAATTGCCCATTAATGCTATTTTGATATGGCCTTCTAATAGTGATATATGCAAAGATTTAGTTGGTTTTGCTTTCCACTTTGGAAAGCCTTGCTTTCTGTAAATAGGTCTGTTCCAATGTCCACCCATTCTGGATTGCCATACCAGCCCTCAAATAATCCTGGTATGACTTCATCTCAATGTGACCCCCTCTGCCACTCTGTCTACCTAATGAGTGACCATTGATCCTTGTCTACTATTTAAGTAGAATTATTTCTCCTAATAAAGACAAGTTTATCCACATTTGTGTTGGATTTAATATTCTTCAAGCTCTTTCCTGTCCTTTTTGCCAAAATAAATTCCTCATCTTGTATTCCAGGAAATCAAGGTACATCCCTTAATTTTGCCCTGAAGGCTAACCCAAGGCTAGCTTTGAACCTCAAATATTTTGTTATAAATATTTCTTGCTGTGTCCTCCTGGATGCTGTCCCCAGGAGCCAAACACAACAAAATGGTGCTCACTACAGGGGCTGCAAGTCCCTTGGTTACCCTGTTCCCACGTGCATTCTCTGGTCCTTCTCCCTTTGTTTCTGAATTACTCAAGCAACCTAAAGTTTCTAGTCCCCCTCTAGAAGAAGACATCACCAATGCCCCCTCAACTCCTATGGTATTGGTTCTGTCCTCCGGGCCCGCTTGGGCCCCCTTCCAGCTTTCTCACTCAATTATGAGCAAGCTTGTGCCGCTGCCCGCTCTCTCCTCCACACAAGCACTGTGGCAATGCACACTATCCCTGGTCTCTGTCCTGGGTATGCTTCCAAAAATCTATATTCCTTTCTCTTGGATTTTGGTCTTCCCCCGCGTTGATGGAGTCTATGGAGACTATTGGCGTGTTGGTTAACCAATTCATCCAACCTGCACTGGTCCATCATCAGTTGGCACTAGGATTGCAAAACCAGCTCTTGACTGCTGTAGCCACCGCTGTTTCCAACAATCATGCGCAAAATATGGCCTATCAAGAATGGTCCCATAGCATATTTGCTTGCATTTCAGATAACCAGCGTGAATTGCTGGCTTCTCAGAAGTATTTGACCTTGTCCCTAAACTCCATTTGCTCCTTGCTCCCAGGATATATCAAGGATCAAAAGTGCAAAATGGATGATCACCAAGCTACCTGGTGTGGCCAGATAGAGTCAACTCTTCTAAAGTATTGTCAAGATTTCAAGACCTTAGTCACCAAACTCAATCAGTTTTGAGAGCATGTTAATTTCCAGCTCAAGTTAGTTGGGACCCACATCAATAATTGAGGCCAACATCTCCACTTACAGTATGGCTTGGACAAGGCCGCGCTAGGAACCACTCTGTGTCAGGTTCAAAACTATGTTGATAATAGAGTTGCTTCTATTGAAGTGACTCCGCCTGCTCCTTTGGTTGATGTCCTGTCTGCCTTTGAAGCTAAGGTATGGTAAGCCATAGCCTAACTCAAAGCCACTACTTGACATCAAGCCTCTTTCCCAAACCCTCCACCTGTCAAACCTACGCCTGATCCTTGCATTGCCTTGCTAACAGACCAAGTAGCTACTTTGTGAGGCAAGATTGAGTATTTGAGACAACGCCTCTCTGACCCTGATGATCTGTCCTCTAACTCTGATGGCAAAAGGGAGGCTGAGGTCACTGGTACTCCTACCCACCTTAATCATGGGTGTTGCCCTGGATTGGAAGGCCAACCCCATGTCAACTGTGCTCTTGCCTTGGATCATTTAGCGGCAGTAAAAAATGATGTTGCAGATCAACAAGATGCTCTAGAACGCAAGATGCAGAACCTCTCTTGCTTAAAAGAAACAATAAATGGACAAGTTACCTGTAAATTCACTGCCCCCTTTGGCCTTGGATAGGACTGTATTTCCTTGTCGCACAAAAAAGACTGCACCAAGCCCAGCAAAACCACTAAATTCCCTCAATGATTTAGCTCACACAGTGGATGAAAGATTTGTGTTGGCATATCCTGCAGGACCCCCAGCTCTGGTTGCTCCAACTTGGGAAGAAATGCTAGTTAATTTGGACTATTTATTGGCATGGTATTGTCTGCTTTTAAAGACAATTAGGAATGCCCAATCAAATGGGGCCACATCAACAACTACAAAGCCAACTAGATATGAAATGCTTGCATTACCTTCCAGCCAATCAGAGGGAGTTGTGGAAATTACACTGGAACCCTTCAGTCCCCCTGGCCCTGGTCAGCAAATATTCTCCTCTGCCCAATCAAATGCCACATTGGAAGCCATGTGACCAAATTCTGTTAATCCCATCCCTTTTAACAAGGCCAGGGGACTTTGAGTCCCCTGCTTGTCAATTTTCAATTTATTAAAAGTTTGGAGTTTGTCACACTTAATTTTCAAATTGTATTGGTTGGTTGGACTTCTGTTTGAGTCCCCCATCATCTAGAATTTTAAAGTGTTAGTCGTTGTCTTGCCCCTTACCTTTAGCCCCTGCGTTTTGAACCCGGTCCCTCTTCTGGAACCCTTGAAACATACCTCAGCGTATAGTGGTTTGCTTTTTGCTTTTGCTTTGAGAACGTTACGCTTGAAACTAAGTTTTCTAGTTAAATACAATATAAAAATCTACTTTTACCTTGTTTTTTCTCTAAATTCTTTGATTTCAAACCCGCTTTTGTTCCTGGCCCTTGTAAAGGCACCCGAGTTCACCACCAAGTTTCCCACCGCTGTTTCTGCCCTTTTCTTGTCTGTGGGTCCCCCTACTTGTGTTGATCCTACCCATTTACCTAAAACAAAAGTCCTTACCTTGCCCAAATTTTGAGGAGAATTCAGAAATGATACTCCCAGTCATTAAATTTGTGGTATTTTTGTTGGCCCCATTTTTGCTCCTCTTGTGGTCTACCTCTCCAGACCTGTAGTCCAGACTCTCCTCTTCAGCTCAACTTGCAAGCGCAGCCCCCTCTAGCCTCCTGAGTTTGCCCAGCAGTCTCCTTTATTCTGGGGAGGCTGTGGTGAAGAGTCTGACCTGTGATGATTTGGATTTGGAGGTCCTCGACCATGCTTCTTCCGCTCCGGCAAGCGAGGAGGTGCCTATGTCCCCCCCCTCTAGGCTTAGAGAAGAGCGACTTGGTACCTCTGTGCGCGTCTGTGGCGCCCCCTTTTTCCCCCACCCATACCCCCTGGCTGCTCACTGGGTTGGCGCTGTTGGCGCTGAACACCTACTTTCCTCAGTTGTCTCCTGTGTCCTCCTTGTGGTCTCCCTTTTGAGCGGCCGTTCCAGTCCTCCACTGGGCGGCATCCTGGTGTTTTGTTTTGCCAGGATGGGAGCCAAACTTAGTTAGTTTAGCCCCCCTTTCTCACATTACCCCTCTGGTTGTTCAAACAACTTCTCTTGCTACTCATATCAATGGGGTTGCTGGTACATTGGCAGTACAACAGATCAAGATCAATGAATTTGGAGCTGCTGCCGCTACTGCCTGGGATATCAGTGGACAGAACAGCTCTACACTAGACACCCTAGAAGAGAGCCTTTGACTTCTCTGGGCTAGACAACCCGCTGCTGAATCTGAGTTTGAGGGCAATCCTCACATCAATGTTCTCAACCCAGGTGACAACAGCCAATCCACTTCCTTGTCCATTGACCCAAACTACAAGCCAACCTTCAAGCAGATATTTGACCCTAAAACCTCTACCATTGCTGCCTTTCTGAAAATCTACAAGACTGCAATGTGTAGGACTGCTTATGAGCTTAAAAAGGAGCATATTCTTACCTGCCTCCATCCTACATACCAAGAAGTTGTGGTCCCCAAACTCCCATTCATTGTCGCTTGGGAGGACATGAAGCATCTCCTTATTGAGGAATTTGGAGGAGATCTTAGCTTGGAGGTCAAGAAAGATGAATTTATGCACATTGATTTTAAGCCCAAGGAAACCCTGGCCAATTTTGCTGATTGCTTCTATATTGAAGGGCAACAGTTAATCACCAGTTGTCACTTAACTCCCTGAGAAGCTTACACAGCATGTTCAAATGCTTTAAAGGTGAACCAGCTCCTATGCCTATACTTTAAGGCACACAAGGCTTCACTTACTTCCATGAATAGTATTAAGACTCTCTTGCAGGACATGAATTTGACCCATGGGGGTACTGTGGTTTGTGAAAATAAAGCCAGTAACGCTAGGACCACTTCCCATACTCCGCACATTACGAATCTTGGTTCAGGTAGACAGCCTAAGAGGCAAGGGTGTCATAACTGCAGTCAAATAGGGCACCACTTGTGTACCTGCATCAATCCCCAGGTATAAGGTTGGGACCCTAAGAAACAAGCGGGAAAAGAGAGGTTGGCTTAGAGGCAGAGACACTCTCTGCTGACCAATCTCCCCCATCTCCTCCCAATCCTCTGTCTGATGAGGAAGCTCCCTCTTCCTCTGGCCCAACTATCCTTCATCTGTTTCACAACCTCTCCAGCAATTCAGAGCCTGATGATTCTGATAGTGAAGACTCTGATAGTTATGGCTACTCTGTTTTGACTGTCCCAGAAGCTGTGCCTGTCCCTTACAAGCTTTGCTCAGGGAAAACCACAACTACAACTTGCTCACCTTCAGCTGAAGCCAAGGCATGGTGGCTTGTCCCTACTTGGCCCAGGAACATTGTCCTCCCGTCCTGGTGGACTCTTCTGAAGAAGCTGCCAAGCTAGCAGAAGCTCTCTTCATGAATGTGACTGTATCTCTCCCATTTCAGACTGTTTATAAGGAACTTCCTGCCTTAAAATGCATGTTAGCTAAATGGGAGAAAGAGTTAGAAGCTGCACAGGATGTGTTGGCTGTCTTTCCCCCCTTTGGGAAAGATACTACCTGTGTGGGAGTGTTAATCTAAAAGGTTAAAAGCAAAGCCATTCTGGACACGGGTTCTCCAGTCAACATGGTATCATCCAAGCTAATGAAGAAGCTTAAGCTGGCTCCTTAACTCAATTACACTCAATTGTATGGTACTGCTGGCATGTCACAAACGCGGTTCATTGGTGCCTACTCTGCCCTGCTCATGAGGTTTGGGAAACTCCTCATTGCATCCCCCACTGTCATCCTAGAGAACAAAAGCTATGATCTCCTGGTTGATACACAATTCCTCTGCAAATATAATGGGATTGTAAACCTTCAAGATGGATACCTGTTGCTCTTAGGATATGAGGTCCCTTTGATTTTTGAAGAACCTCTGCGGCTCCCAGGCAAACGTCTTAAGACTTGTGTGCTTGAGTATCCCACAGGTATCTTCTTGCTCAAGTACAGAACTCATTCCTCTAATATGTGTTCCCCTCCTCCTTCCTGTCCCAAAGAAGAAGGTGTGCCTCTCCTTGCCCCTGCGGCTGTCACCATTCCTCCAGGCTCCCAAGTGATTATAGACTCTCAGATATCTTACAAACTACCCAAAAAATCATTCCTGGAACTCTACTCTCCTGAATCTCTAAGCCACAAAGAGCCCCAATTATGTCCAGGGATCTTAGATTGGACTCACAAGGAGCCTGTACAACTGTTGCTAGCTAACCTGACTGCTCTAACTATGCAGGTGTCTAGGGGCCAGGTTGTAGGTCATGGTTGTATATTAGGAGCAGAACAAGTGGTGTCCCTCTATCCTTTTGGAACCTTCAGCAATTTTAATTTACCTGAAGAAGATTCTCAAGTTCTCTCCCTGTTCACCGCTGCCAACTTTCCACAACTATCACCCATCCAACAAAAAGATGTGTTGGAACTGCTCAACCAGTTTAACAATATCTTTGCCTCTGGACTTACAGACTATGGCCTAGCCAAAGGGGTCATCCATCAGATCAATACTGGTGATACATCACCTTTTTGTACCAAGCCACACCACTGTAGTAGGGTAGAGAATGCCCAGGTTTCTAAGGAGCTTAAACAACTGATAGATGCTGGACTCTTGGCTCTCTCTCAAAGCCCTTGGGCCTCTCTGATTGATCCTCAAGAAAAAAGACGGAGGCCACCACATTGTGATGGATTACTGCCGCCTAACATTGCTCACAAAGAAAGACTTGTACCCCTTGCCTAGAATTGATGATGCTCTCAAACAACTGGGTGGTTCTAAGTTTTTCTCTACTATGGATTTAGCTTCTGGATACTGGAAGGTCAACTTGTCACCAGAAGACCAAGAAAAGGCTGCTCTCATCACCTCTGAAGGGCTCTACAAGCCTACTTGAATGCCCCAAGGACTCTGCAATGCCCTGGCTACATTTCAAAGGGCTATGGATTCCATCCTACTAGACCTAAAGCTCTCTTGTGTCCTTGTATATCTTGATGATATCACTGTATTCAGCTCCACCTTTACTGATCACTTAGATTATCTTAAGGCTGTCTTCATCAAGATTCAAGAAGCTGGCTTGAAACTCAAACCCTTCAAGTGCTTCTTCTTTAAAGATTGACTCAAATTCCTGGGTCATGAGGTCACCTAAACTGGAATACATCCCATGAATAATAAGATGGAAGCCATTGACAAGATGTTGCCTCCCACAAATCTATGGGAGGTCCAAGTATTTTTTGGTATGATGGGCTACTATTGACAGTTCATACCTGACTTCTCTGAATTAAGCAAACCCCTTGTCCAGCTCCTTAGCAACGTCCCTTTTGAGTGGACTGACAGTCAGCAGCAATTGTTTGAAGCACTGAAGGCTAAGCTCAAAGAGGCTCCTATCCTATTCTACCCTGATTATGATAAAGAGTTTATCTTGTACACTGACGCAAGCAGAGTAGCTGTGGGTGCCATCTTAGCCCAGATTGACGACAAAGGTGTGGATCAACCTGTGGCCTATTCTTCATGTGTTCTCAACAAACATGAGAAGAATTATAGTGTCATTAAAAAGGAATGCCTGGAAGTTCTACATGCTGTAAAGCAGTTTTGACACTACATCTACAGGAACCACTTCACTGTGGTCACCAATCACTCCTCCCTTAAATGGCTGCAGCAACTAAAGGAACCTGAAGGTTGGTTAACACGTTGGGCCCTGCACCTGCAAGGATACAATTTCACTGTGGTATGTTGTCCTGGGGCCCAACATCAGAAACCCAATGGTTTGTCAAGGATGTCTATACTAGTTATCCATCCTGCAGACGCTCATTGCCTATAAAGGTTAATAGGGTATCCTGACTCCTGGACCACTGAGCCAGAAGACATCTGATTAGCTCTACAGACCCTATCTAAAGACACTGTGATTTGAGATAGAAAACTCTTCAAGAAAGTCAATGACGCCTACCTATCCTACGTTTGTCCTAGCATGAGAATAGTCATTATCCTCCAAGCTCACATTGATACTGGACATGGGGGTATAGTAAAAACTCATGAATGGTTATGCAAGAACTTCTACTGGGAAAACATGCACCTCTTAATCTCTGACGTCCTTGCATCCTGTCATTATTGTTAGCTTCAATAACCCTGACCTTCCCAGCATCAATTCAAGCTTATCCCTCCTAAACATGCCTTCCACACTGTGAGTATTGATGCTGTTGGGCCTCTCCCTTGTTCTAGGTCTGGGTGTTTGTTTATCTTGGTAGTGTCAAAACCGCAGGCTTGACCCGCCAGCAAGGTTCCAACCAAGCAGGTTTGTGACCCACAATCTGATTACCCAGTCACTCAAAGCCAGACTAGGAAGTCAACTCAGATTACCAAATCCATCAACATGAACAGATGATGATCCTTGACGGTGGATACCTTGATTTGGAGCTTGACTCATTAGCAGGATCAAGTCACCCCCTCTTCCATCCAGCCGTGTGATCACCAATCATGTTCCTGCTATTCATTGATTCACAATAGCTATATAACCACTATCTCACAATAAAGATTATTATCTATCTTCTAAATATTTTTCCCCGTGTAGCTCTGCTAAAACAGCACAGTTACAACAGTAGCCATAGACCATTTTAGAAAATGGGTCAAAGCCAGAGTTACAAAAGATATAACTGCCAAGACCACTGCTAATTTCTTGTTGCAAGATATCTTCTACCAACATTGCTACCCTCAAGTCCTGCTTTCTGACAATGGCACCAACTTTAATGCTTGCCTCATCACGTCTATTGTAGAGGCTATGGGTACCCACCAATCTTTCTCTGCACTGTATAAACTGTCAACCAATGGAACTGTTGAACAATCCAATTCCTACCTGGTGTCCATAATGAGGAAACTCACCCTCTTTGATGCCACCAATTGGGATATTTTCCTCCCTGCTGCTCTCTTTGCTTATTGACTCAGCAGACACCAAGTGACTGGTCAATCTCCCTTCTCCATGCTTTATGGGCGTGAAGCCACAACCCCCTCAATCTTAAGACCCCCTTTGATTGAAGTTGATGTGTCTGCCAATCCTGAAGCTCATGTCAAAGACTTGACTAGCTGTATCTTAACATTCAGGCAACAGCATACTCAACTGCCTATAAGGTCAAGGCTTTAGAGCTCTTGCCTTTCAATGCTTCTAGAGCCCCCCTCCCTGAGTATCAAGTAGGTGACCTAGTTCTCTATTACCAGAACTGTACTGGAGGTAGAGCCCATAAGCTAGACTCTTTCTGGGTTGGACCTTGTGAAGTCACCTTCAAAAAGGGCGTCAAGTATACTGTGAAGCTGCTGTCCTCTGGACGTCCTTTTTCCCAAGTTGATTCCAAATTCCTCCACAAATATCAACTCCCTGTGTCCAATCTTTAGGGGGGAAATGTCAGAATTTGCGCCATTAATGTTATTTTGATATGGCCTTTGAATAGTGATATATGCAAAGATTTGGTTGGTTTTGCTTTCAACTTTTTGAAATTCTTTGCCTTCTATAAATAGGTCTGTTCCAATGTCCACCCATTCTGGATTACCATACCAGCCCTCAACTGATCCTGGTATGACTTCACCCCAACGTGACCCCCTCTGCCACTCTGTCTACCTAATGAGTGATCATTGACCCTTGTCTACTATTTAAGTAGAATTGATTCTCCCAATAAAGACAAGTTTATCCATATTTGTGTTGGCCTTTATAATCTTCAAGCTTTTCCTGTCCTTTCTGCCAAAAGGACTTTTACATTTTGTTTTCCAGGAAATTAAGGTATGTGCCCTTAATTTTGCCCTGAAGGCTAACCCAAGGCTAGCTTTGAACCTCAAATCTTTTTTTATAAAGATTTCCCACCGTGTCCTCCTAGATGTTGTCCCAGGAGCCAAACACAACAGCAGTGGAAATTGGTTTCCTAGTTGGATTGCAGTGGAACTTCAGAAATGGTTCAGTTTTGCGCTCTGCATTCATTGGTTGAGTTCTGGCAGGCTTTCTGATGAATATGATTGGTTGGAAGCCAAAAGCTTAATGTATAAGCAAGGAAATAGTGAATTTATACTTTAAGCTTTTGAGAAAGTAAGTATGTAAGCTTAAGTTATTATAGGAAAAAGTGAGCAGCAATGGTTTAAGCTTTTGAAGAAAGCCATTCTAAAGGCGGAAACGTTGAGAAAAAGACACTATAAGAAGGGGGCTAGCTGGAAAGTTATGAGGTCTTTTTCTGGGTCTTTTGAATTTCTGCTGAGAGGTTTTTGGAAGCCTTTTGATTGCCATCAGGAGCTTGGTTGGACTAATACAAGTGGAATACTAAGGCCACTAGAGATATACAGAGAGCCAAAGCCCAAGATAAAGGAGCAGGAGCCCAAGATTGAGGAGCTGGAGCTTGAGATAAGGAGCTGGATCCAAAGCGCGGCACAGGAGTCCAAGTCTGAGGAGAAGAAGTCCAAGACTAAGGTGAGGTGTCTAAGACCAAGTACAAGGAGTCCATGATATTGTTGGAGGACTCCAAGTATTGGCAAATCCATATTGTTTCCCTGACCCCCCAGGCCATATACCAAAGGTTTCTAAGGGGATCTTCCTTCTGAGAGTGAATAAAAGCACATTTTGACCCCTATACATATTTCTGAGATACCTTTTCCTTTACTAGAGAATGACAACCCCTTCCAGCTGGTCCCTGGCTATGACCCAGGACACACTTTGGGGACTGGTGGACAGGAACCCTACAGTTAGCTTTTTGTCTGATATTTTTTTTGTGCAACTGTTGATTGTATATAGTTTATTTAAATATTTTCCAATAGAGTGGCTTAATTACTAAATTATACTGATCCAGGTATGTTGCAAGTACAGTAATTTTTAAGCCTGTTGAGATAAACAAAAAATCTCAGTCTAAGAACGGAAACAACTCAGCCTAAAAGCAAAATCAAAACTCAAGGAATTTATATTGAATTATAAATAGATTTAGATCCACTTTAATTTTTCTTTTAGAATGAGCTGTTTTTGTTCTTAGACTGAGAATTCTTGTTTATCTCAGCAGGGTTTAAACTTACTGTATGTGGTGGTTTATTTCACTTTATATAAAAGTGACCAGAGCTGCGTATTTAATACAAGAAAAAAATACAAAACAAAGAATTAATTCTACACAAGAGCATAAAAATAAAAATAAAAGGATTGACTAAAATAAATGAATGCAAAAGTTTATATACATTGGTAGGAAGTTATATATTACTTACAATCAAAAGCAAGTCATCCATCTGAACCTTCTGAGAGATCCTAATAGCCACTGCCAGGATGCTGCTGACCTCATGGTCCTGGGCCACCCTTTCACTTTTGAAGGGAAGTTGCACAAACCCACTTACCAGGATTAGCTTCTCTGGTGGCATCAGGAACTTGTATAGACCATTACTGTAGATTCAGAACCTGTTAGCAAAGATGAGGGATTGTCAAATTCTTTTGCATGAACTCACCAACTTAATGGAGTGATTTTCATCCCAGAACAACTTACTTTTTTATATAAATGGATAAAAATTATTCCAGTAAGTTGGTGAGTTTATGTAAAAGAATTTGACAATCCCACATTTTTCTAATAGGTTCTGAATCTATAGTAAGTATAATAGCATCCTGGATTAGTTGCCATGTTAAGCAGTACCCATTGGGTACGTTCTTTCCTTCCATCATGTTCCTAAATCTGTCTATAATGGTTACAGCACCCTCCTGGTTATCTGCATTATTCTTGATCCAAATTTAGAAGAGCCTTCTAAGTGCACCTCTGGATAGAGCCTCTGACTATGATAAGCTGCAAAGAACACGCACAATTTTCTGCATGCTGTTCTAATCTTGTTATTGTAGGAAGTACAGTGAGAAAAATCCTCTATCCTTAGTGGAATCTGCTCTCCATCCTCAGTTAATGCTGTCCCAGAGTTAAATATTATGACCTTGACCTGATTAAGAAACCAAGAACTTCCCCTTGGCAGGTTGACTGCTGCCAAATCTGAATCCCTGACCAATTGATATATTTTGTGGGACAGGGTATTTTAACTGGGCTTGCTCTGCCCCTTGCTCCTGTGCATGGGTTGTATTGTGTGGGAGTTGCTTGGCCATGTCCCATGGAATTTCTACCATTTTACATGCAATTCTGAACAGCTCCTGCCATCCATCATAGGAATTGTATGGGCCCTCACACACATTGATCAGGTCTAGGGAGAAAGACTGTTTGGTAAAGAACACTGGAGTTACTGGTTTAATACTGAATACTGGCTAGCAGTTTCTTGATAAAGATGCTTGGGATCACCATCTTCCAAGAAGGTCTTCTCATCAGCCCTTCTAGTGAAGTTTTTGTAGAGTGTGGGTAGAATATACAGCACCAGAATATTTCCCATCTCCTGCTGGCTAAATAAAAATGAATTAATTTAATGTTTGTTTTGGATGAGTTTAATATTAGATGTTCTTTTACCTTAACCATTACCTGCCTCTGTTAACTGCACTAAACCGGTGCCCTTGATAGCAGGTGGGTTTTACAGAAGGAACACATTTGAAGCCCTTGGCAGGAATTGAACCTGTGCTCAGCTGCTAGGCAGGACAAGCGGGTGGCGCAGATTTTCCTGCACCTGGATTTGCTTTGAAAAGCAAAAATCAAGGTGAGGGAATCAATCCTGCCCTGGCCACAGCTGAAGGGCTCTTCCTGAGCCCCAAAAGCTATTCCTAAGACTTGGTGGGTTTAACTGGGCCTGGGCAGTCTAATTTTAGCTGCCCAGGGCTCCCAGTTCAAGCCCACCCTCCATTTAGTAATTTGGGGTTTTCAATTGAGAACTCCTTTTTTAATCAAGTTCTCCAGACTCAGAAATGCCTGTCAAGCTGGTCCAAAAATGGTAATAAAATTAAAAACAACCCTATGACACCTGCAGCTAACCCTGCCAGAACCAATGACCAGTCAGGCAAAGATAGGCCACCAGCAAGCCAAGCAACTGTCCCTGAAAACTCCAAAAATAATGATGAACCAGCCAACCAGCCAGCAGAACCTGAGATGCCAAGCCATATCACCCAAATAGCACAAGAAGAATTCCCAGAGGCACCTGCATGCAAATGACCATATACGCCAAAAGCACCAGAAAGATTCTGTATCATCATTATTACCAAATAAAGTTGTTATGAACCATAAGTTCACTAATCTGACTCCATACCTATTTTTAATACTCTTCCATCTGCATTCAACTATACACCAGAACTCACACTCATGAGTTGAACACTAAGCGCCAGCTGGAGACCCATAAACGTTCAATTATTACCACCCTCCTGACGCTATGTTTGGCCCTGTACACCTCACAGAGTATCCACCCAATCCTGACCACAAACCCAGGACTTTGGAAGAACTGCAGTGGTACACCTGCCCAGACGCTCCTGAAGATCCCTACCAAATTTTGTGCAATGGCAAGGAGATTACCATATATCCTTTGATATTCAAAAGGAAATACAACAATCTGTCTGCCTACCTGGTCCCCATGGAATCACCCTTGATACCCAAACCAATCATCTCAACCCCCCTACTTCTGATGCCACTGGCCAGAATAGTCAATTCCTGGGAGTGCTATACCTGGCGCTCATAGGGTTAATTGATTCTGTCTTGCCAGCAGCTGAACCCTAAGCTGTGGCTGGGAATGTAAAGTTATGCTTCCCTTTTAGGCATCTACTACAATTCCTTCCAAATTCTTGGGAATTTCCACCAAACTATGTGTGAATATTTATCCAAAAGGTTACTTAAAAAGCCCAAGAAAATCCATAAATTTAATATTTTGGAATTATTCTGAAGATGCCCCTACCTAACCCACCCAAGAGACACCTCTGATTAAATATTATGTGCAAGAGCAACCAGAGGCAGTGGTAATTGCATCCAAAGCATATTCCTGATTTTAGTTGGTTCAGTTTTCCTTGTGACTATGTCCATTAAAAATTTTTCAAGATCTTCCTGCCTCAATAAATGCATTCATATCCGCTCATATCATTATTTGATTGGTTTTGTGATAAGCAATTTATCACCCCAATCCTATCCCATCCCTTAAATGAATTCAAGAGTTGTAAAAGACCTTGCTTCATCATTCTTTAATCTAATAAATTTTGAAATTTGTTAGTAAAACTGGATATTTGGTTTTATCTGTTGCTTTGTGTGTTCAGTTGATTCTGTCCCCCCTTTGGCCTTCCAGGAATTGTTGGTAGCAATCATCTGGTTATTGCTGAAACCATGATTTTATTATGGTTGAGAGCAGGGTTTTATTTCTCTTTAGCCTGCCCCTATTCTTACAGGGAAGGCCCTCTTCTACCTGGTAAAGTTAGGTCCCATCATCTGGTAGACCATACCTGTACCTACATCTGCCCCTCCTCCACCTGAAGGGGCATCACAGTACTCTTAGTATCCTGACAGAGGGGTATCTGTGATTCACCTGCTGTTTATCAGAGGCCATCAAGGTGTGTACTGGGTCAAAGCCAGGTTATGGTTGGGTTGGGGTGCTATACTTCAGATGACAGTGAATAGAAATCAGGGAATGATACTGTGATACCTATACAGAAAACATTTTGCAGGTGAGGACTTTTTGGCCAAAATAAATATTAAATGCCTAGAAACAGGTAAAAAATTTATTGGTTTATTGATATGTCTAGCTTTGGCAAACAATGAGGAGTGGTCTAAGCCTCAGAGGAGGAATAAGGTGGCCCTTAATTCATGCTGTGAAATGATAGTAAAGTTGTGGCTAGCTGGAAATGAATGTGCTGAAGGGGTACTGAGATCCTGATACCAACTGCAGTAAGCATGCAGTTGGATAGCTTTAAATAGGCTGGTATAAGGTTTATCTTTCTATATCTTCCTATTAGCTTTTAGAAGGCCTTGAAGTTTCTAGGAAAGCATATTATTCCCAGAACCATCATTAAGGTGGATATCCAGATAAATAACTTCAGAACTTAATGATTTAGAGGTTTTTGGGAAGTAAAGTTGGTTACTTTGCATTTGAAAGCTCAATTTAACCACTTTAGTGAGTAAAACAGTGGTAATACATTAGGAGTGTCTGTTGCTGATGACCTAAAATGTAGGTCACTGATGAGAGTCAAGTCTAAGTTTATTCACTTGTGGAGACTTATTTCTTGAGTCTGAGGTGTTGAATGATGAATACTAATAGAATAGAGAAGCTCAGACAAAAACATGAATGGAGATTAGCAGGAAAAAGTAGCAGAAGGGCTAGGAAAAGACCATCAAGGGTGGCTGAAAAGAGAAAAATGTAAAGAACAAAGAGAATTTTTTAAAGAAATAACATAAACAGATAAATAAAAAGGAAAAATAATAAATAATTAATAAGATAAAAGAGATTTAAACTATTAAAAGAATAAATAAGGAAACATTTAAAATAATAAATATGAGTATTTATCAAAGAGTTGCTCTAGTGGGATGAGGCAGGAGCAGACAGTAACAGTACAGAGAAACTTCAAAAGCAGGGCCAGACATTTTCCAGGGCATTAAGAGGAGAAAAATCAGAGCAACAGGTGGCTTCAAGCTTTGCCAAGAATTGACATAGACAAGGAAACATGGAAAACCATTGATCAAATCATGGGAAATCAAATTCCTTATGTAAACCATAAGAATAAAATGTTTAAATTGACATGGCAAAACATAAAAGAAAAACAGGGAACTATTTTCAAACATGGGGTCATGGTTTTTCCAGAGTGATAAGACAACAGGTTTGAGCAAGGAGTGGGAGCAGGTAGCCTGGGGAAACCATTTAGGGAAATAGATCAATCCAAGAGTGTGATTAGCTGCAGGCCAAAGCCTGTTTTATTAATGTTTTTTATTAGTAAAACAGAGGGGGAAAGCCTAATAAATCATGGAATTGACAAGGGAAGGTCTGCCCTAGTTAACTGAGGTAAAGTCTAGAGTTTAATTTATTGTAAAGAGAAAAAATACTTTAAGCCTAGAAAAGAAAAGAATAAGAAGGAAAAACAGGCTGAAACAAGGGGATATCCAGAGCCAGAAGCAAGACAAGGAGTCTAAGACATAGAAAAAGAGCTCAAGACCAAAGACAATGAGCCCAAGACATAGGGGAATATACCCAAGATCAAGTACCAGGAGTCCAATAGATGAAACAAGGACTTTAAGACTTAGAAAACCAAATATATTCCTCAAAAACAGGCCACAATACAGAAAGTTTCTAAGGGAATCTTCCTTCTGAGTGCAATAAACACCAATCTCACCCCCTATCTATTATCCCTAATTATGTAGAGTTTTTAATGGATAAGAATAATAAGATTTTCTACCCTATCTTGGGTGAAGAAGATTTCTACTGTCAGAGCTATAGGAGGTTTTCTACAAGAAAAACTTTAGAAACAGAGAAAAACAGATTAATCCAATACTTGGTAATGACTACCAGAGGCAAGGAGTTCATAGAAAGAGAGTGAAAAGATTGTTTCAGGTATGTTATCAGCCCAAGGAAGACCTCACACCTTCTGAAGTAATGGTCTATTGAGGGGATGTTTGCATGGTCATTGGGAAGGTGCAAGAAAAATTTCTGATGATACAGTTCAAGTATAGCCTGTTGCCTAAGGAATCACCCCATCTGGAGAATGATAACCCCATCCAGATAGCACCTGGGTTTGACCCAGAACATTTATTGGTGTCTGAGGAGCTAGAACACTATAGATACTGTAGTTAAAGGGTACATATTCCTCCAAAAGTTCACTGATAAAAACCCTAAAGTCTTCTTCATAAACCGTTAAAACAGTATGATAACTATGGTGATGCACACAAGGAGCTATTTTGTAGACAAGGGCTTTATATTGCCAAATAAATATTGAATTTTTAATACAGATAGATTTTGGTTGATTTATTAATATATCTAGCTCTTGTTAATGGGGAGTAGTGGTCTAGGTCTAGGGGTGGTAATGGGGTGGAACCTGGCTAGTGCTTTGAAAGGATAGAGAAGCTGTGGCTACCCTGGGATAGATGTGCTGAGGTAGCACTGAAATCCTGATACCAACTGGGTGAGAATATAGTTGGGTGGCTCTGTGATAAAGGAAAATTTTCTCTTTCTATGACTTTAGGGTAGCTTCAAGGAAGTTTTAAAGCTGCTGAGAAAAGCATGGATAGCTCAGAACTATCATTAGGGTGGCTGTCCAGATAAGCAGCTGCAGAACTTAATAATTTAGAGGTTTCTGAGAAGTTAAATTGGTTAATTTACGCCTGAAAGCTCAAGCTAACTACTTGGGTGATTAAAAAGAAGTAGTGTATGAGGAATGCTTGCTTCTGATTACCTTAGTGTAGGTCACTGATGGAGTCAAGTCTAGATTGATTCACTTGTGGAGTGTAAGGCCTTGCCCAAAAGGGAAAAAAATTGTGGATAAATATATACAGTGATACTGGGTTAAGTTTCAAAAGGTATAGGAAAGTTGCTATTGTTTGAAATAATACTTTAATAGTGATGGCTAAAAGTTTATAACTTTTAATATTAGTTGGTAAAGTTTTTAAACCATCTAAAATCAAAACTTAAAACAGGGTGTTAACTGTAAGGTCAGAAGCCCTTTGATAAGTGATTGTAAACTAAGGCCTTCAAACTCAAAATATTTATATTTGTTAAATATAAGAATTTAGGTAAAGTATGTAAAATTAACTGAATCAATGCACCTAATAACTTATAGGAAGTGAAATAAGGTACAAGACAATTGATTAAACCTAAGAACATAAAGTAAAGACCTTTTTTACAATGGAAGCCTGATTTGAAATTTTGACTTCAAAGTCAGGAAATTGGTCAAAATTTATTGGATAATTAAAACTGTTAACAATCAAGGTTTGTTTATTATTATAAAACTGCTTAATTGATGAGATAAAAAATCAGAGCATATCATGATGCTAAGAAAAATAAATAGTAAAGGGGGGTAAAGAGTAAATGGAATAACTAAGAAAGAAAAACAAGCCACACAACCTAACAAGTACCTTTTGGAGGCGCAAGTCAAACAATCTCAACTTGAAGTTGAGAATGGAAAAATCAAGCCTTTTATTTTTTCCTGAGTTTTGAAGTGATTTATGGCTTAGGAAGAGCCAACAAAAATAGGTTAATATTAAAATTTGAGGTCCAAATGGTGATAGCATAATAAAAATGTAACTAACTTAAAGAAGTTAGCTTAAATGCTAAGCAGATGAGAAGGCATAAACAGGGGGTGACAAAAGCAACAGTGCAAGTAAACAGAACCAGAGGAAGCAGGAAAACCAGACTGAAGTCTCAAAAAAGAATTTGTGGCGGTAAATAATGAAGATAAATTAATCCAGGTTAAGCTAATCTTTGCATATAAATCCCAGGTTTGGAACCTGCAGTGGTCTAAGGTAAGTTACAAAAAAGACTACTAACTTGAAATCTTAGGTTGAAAGACCATAATTAGGGAGTTATGAGATAGGAATTGTGATGATGAAATAATAAGAATGATATAATGTCTGAACCATAGTTTGAAAACAAGAAAAATAGTGCTTGGCTACTGTAAGGAAAAAGATCTTCCTAATAGCATGATGGCAAAGGTGAATCATGAAATTAACTAAATTACAGGTAGATATCAAATATATGTCTATATTCAGGAA